>APFE030202768.1:0-33769 GCA_000404065.3 Pinus taeda
TTTGAGGAGAAGAAATCCCTGCCAGGGCATGCAACGAAATAAATGGTTCGTCAGAGACATCGTCCTGTTGGTTATCGTCCTCTAGCGGCTCATGTTCCCCAAGTGTAGGATCTTCCTCTGTTGAGGTGTAGTCAGTGGCATCTATTTGAAAGAATTTGGGCTCCTTACATTTATGACCTGGGGAGTATTTTTCATCACAGTAGTAACATAGTCCTTGCTTCCTTCTTTCGGCCATTTCCGCAAGGGACACCTTTTGGACCTTAAGTGTTTGAGTCGTGTTCTGCGCCTATGGGGGACGACCTTTGGCGGGGAAATTTGGGTGACTGTATTGGGCTGCTAATGGACGTTCCACCTTACGAGCGACCTGGCAAGCCTCCGTCCACGTGGGAGGATGGTGAAGTAGAACTTTAGCTTTGATGGCTTCTTTAAGGCCACTGATAAAACATTCCATGTAGAACTCATCTGTGAGACCCTTAGTGCAGAAAGCTAAGCTTTCAAAAGCATTAATATATTCCTCCACTGTACCAGTCTGTCGGAGCTTAGTGAGACGACCCAAATACGAGTCTTCTTGTTCAAAGCGATCTCGAAGAGCTTTGGTAAATTGGGTCCAAGTCCTAAAATATCCATTGCAATGCTGATGCCATTCCCACCATTGCCACCGTTCATTGTCGAAGTACATGCTCCCCAACATATGCTTAGTCGCATCATCTAGGATATGATTCAATTTGAAATACTAGTCCATTTGTGCTATCCATGCGGATGCATGAGAACCATCAAATTTATGCATATCCAACTTAGAAGGTCGCTGACTGGGTGGTGGATGGGTGTGCTAGACGTGAGGAGAGTGGCTAGATTCACTGTAAATGCCTTCATGGCCATTATATCCCTCCTCATGGGCTTGCTCCTTGCCGTTTGACATAAGATCCTCCTTGCCTTTTCCCTGCAATTTCTGTAGCTGGATACTTACTCCGCTAAGCTCTTTGTTCATTCTATCTAGATCTAGTCTGCTAAGCTGAGTTTGGATTTCGTTCACAGTTTCTTCCAGTTTTTCCATCCTTTCATTGGCCATCGCTTGAGCTCTAGTTGCTACCATACACCGACCTGATGAAAAATTGGGACCGCCAAAATTTTTTCCCAATTAATTGAATGGCACCACCATGCTCAGCTCGTCGTCCTAATTTTAATGGGCTATATCACCAATAAGCGTCCCAGAAGATCTCAGACTTTTTTTTTTTACTCCTAACGGAGTTTTACTCCTTCTTTATCAATACTGCAGTCGCCAAATCCTCAAAATGTCAATGCGGCCAAAAGTCCTGCGACAATTATACCCTGGTATAGGAACCCTTCACAACGACTTTGGTCTGGTGGATCTGAGAGATCTGAATGGCAGATCGGATAGCACTGGACAGCTGAACTGACTGCTTCTGCAGATCTGATGAATCTAATAGATCGGAATGGCTGATTGGGACCGATGTTTGATGCTGCTGCACTCCTTTGCTCAAGCGGATCTGGAAGAGATGATGAGTAAAAAAGGAACTAGGGTCTTGAGGAGTGTCAGGTGCTACAGATCGCAATATACATAAGGGTCTGGCAGTAGTACTCAGCCCAATGTTTCAGGGCTCTAACTAAGGAGGGTCAACCGTACCCTTAGCCGTACCACCCGACTACCCTATCGTACGGGCGAGTAATCTCTTCGAGTGCTGTTCTCGGTGTACTGTAGCTGCAAGACGGTCGCTGGTTTATCTATGGCGAGGTTTTAAGGGAGCCTATGGGGCTTCCGATATACCCAGAGGGTACGTGGAAGACAGTCCATGCGCGATTCTGTCTAATGCGCTACTACTCGAAGGGATACCCACAAGGGTTACAAGGGAGTCCAACAGACGTGACCACCTCTTGTATTTCCTACGTGCATGCCTCCCCAAATCCCCAGATTTATGCGCTCAACGACAGATCCCGTGGTTTAAAGACGCCGGAACACCTCTCGAGCAAAAAAAAAAATTGCTACTAAATGGAGATCTCACAAGCCCTGGAAAGTGCTCTGATACCACTTGTTATGCTCTTAACCTGCCAATGATACCCAAATACAGAATATGCGAAGAAAAGAGACCCAGAATACAGAATATGCGAAGAAAAGATACCCAGAACACAGAATAGCAATGAATTTATTATTCAGGGAGTAATGTTCACTTGCCTCTTCGAGGGGGCAACCTCCAATAGAGCAGAGCTCGACTACAAAATAAGACACGATGCTCCTCACAGGGAGTTTCTATCCTTTATATATGACTCCTACGTGCAATACCACGGGCCAATACCGTGTATTATTAATACCATCTATCTAATACTACGGCTCATTTGCAACTAACTGTGGTTCCGTTATTAATTGCGGATTAACCACTTACAACTATTAATATGGGCTTTATTGACTCTTGACTATGACGTGGTCCCATTACATAGATAAGGGGGTTAGGGTGGGACCCTAACATGCTCGCAGTAGGTTTCCCAGCAATCCTTGACGTGGGGGGTGCTTTGAGAAGAGCGAAAATAATCTTTTCCCGATTGGAAAAATCATGAACAGAAAAATAACCCTCTAGCACATTTAACCATTTATCGACAACATTTGCGTCTATATAACCCTCGAATATGGGGATTTCAAAATTAACTTGTACCTTAAATGGTGTGGTGTTTCCAGAGTTGCTGTTGGAAGCTGATGCGTTGCCCCTGGGTAGCTTCTGAAGGATCTGGGCAAAGTTGTCCATCATTGCATTCCTTTGTCGCTCTAGGGCTTCTTCGAGCAAGATTTTGATAGGATCTCCTGCCCCTTTGTATTTCTTTTCATCCGCCAGGGGAGGCCGTCGGGATTTGCGAGGCTGGCCTTGCAAAGATTCGACCAGTTCAA
Source organism: Pinus taeda (assembly GCA_000404065.3). NCBI lineage: Eukaryota > Viridiplantae > Streptophyta > Pinopsida > Pinales > Pinaceae > Pinus > Pinus taeda. Next base: position 2,897 of record APFE030202768.1, read on the forward strand.
GCCCTAACTCTTTATATCCCGACCTCGTTGGGGACATGTAAAGAAAAACAGAGAAGAAAAGCAGACCGCTCTGATACCACTGATCCGGATTTAAACAGGTCCTCAATATGGCTCCGGAAGTTTAGGACTCGAAAAACTGCTAAAAATAGTAAACTGTGCTATAATTAAGGAAACTAAAAAACTGAAAGAACCACTAGTGGGGATCCAAGTGGAATTAGCGGGTGGCCACCAATATCCACCTGGATCATGACTGTAGTGTGCTTCCCAAATCATCTTCACACGCTCGCTTGAAGGAACAAAAATGTGTCCAAGGTGGCATAACATAGCATCCTGGAGGTGAAAATCTGGAACTTGCTGACCCTCCAAGAGAGTATGGTATGTGTGGCCAAATTCTAGGTCGCTTTTATAGAGAAGTGGCCAATCAGAAGTCTCATGCCCACAAGAGTTGAACACGGTGGTTAACGCCATGATCAGTGGTCAGATGACGCAGTTTGCAACATTATTTGTGCTGCCCTTCTTGTACTTGATATTCAAATTGAACTGTTGCAGGTATGTGGACCACTTCTGGTGTTGATCATTTTTCAACTTCCTTTGCATCTGTATGAACTGTAGGGGTCAGTGGTCTGTGTGGATGACCATTTCCTTCCCCAAAATGTAATTCTTCCATTGTCGGCAGGCTTACATAATGGAACACATCTCTTTGTCATAAATGAGATACTTCTAGACTGTGTCTGAAAGTGTCTCACTATGATATGCCACTGGATGCCCTTGTTGAGTAAGGATTTTCACAATAGCATAGTAAGAGGCATTTGTCTGGATCTCAAATGGTTGTTGCAAGTCTGGTAATGTGAGCACAGGTGCAGAGAAGAGGCAATGCTTCAACTATGCGAATGCCTTCTGTTGAGATTTAGACCAAACTAATTTTTCTTTCGATCCTCCTTTGGTGACTTAACTCAAGGGCCAAGTGGTATGATAGAACCCTAACACAAACCTACAGTAGAAATTGGCAAGACCCAGAAAGCTATGGAGCTCTGTCATAGTGGTTGGGTATGGCCAATCTCGAATGACTTGGATCTTGGCTGGATCCACATACACCCCCCTGCTCATCAATCATGTATCCTAGATACTGAACCTGGGTCATGCCAAAAGTGCATTTCTCCAAATTGGCACACAACTTGTGTTGCACAATGTTTGGAGAACCTGTCGGATGTGGTGGAGGTGCTCTTCCAAACTCTGGCTGAAGATCAGGATGTCATCTAAGTATACCACTACAAATGAGTTGGTAAATGCCCACAAGATGTCATCCATCAGCCCCATGAAGGTTGTAGGAGCATTCGTCAATCTGAAAGGCATAACCAACCATTCGAAAAGGCCCTCCTTGGATTTGAAGACAATCTTCCACACATGAGAGGGTTCGATTGGTACCTGGTGATATCAAGACTTCAAGTTGATCTTGCTGAAATATTTTGCCTCCTTGAGTTAGTCTAGAATGTCATCAATCCATGGGATCTGGTACCTATTCGGGACAATGATCTTGTTCAATGCCCGATAGTCAATACAGAGTCTCCAAGTCCCATCCTTCTTCTGTATCAACACCATTGGGCTGCCATAGAGCGATGAACTCGGCCGAATGTGACCTTTCTGTAGCAACTCCTAAATTTGCCTCTTGATTTCATTGTTCTCCAGAATGGAGTGTTGATAGATTTGTCCATTGGGTAATGACACACCTGGGGTCAGATCGATGGAGTGCTTGACCAGACAGTGCAAAGGCACCCCTGCAGGGGATGTGAAGATGTCCTCGTACTCCTCCACGACCTTGTCCATCTGTTGTTTTCGTGTGGAGGGGCCCTGTCTGGAGGTCGTGGCCACCGTCTTCTTCTTTCCTTGAGGGAATATCATCAAGAAAACAAAATTACTGATTTTTGAAATGTGCTTACAACATTGTTTTGTAGTAACCAGAGAGATGGTGGTAGGCGGTGCTACCTCCAATATCCTGTACAACTTATTTCCCAATGTAACAATAACAACGCGAGGCCTTGACTCATACACAACATGTTGCTTCCACAAGTATGGTTGGCCTAATAATACATCACGAACATCAAGGGGAGCAACATCACATAATACCTCATCTATGAAGGGATCGATGTTGTATGGAAGGCGACATTGTTGGCCCATGCACAGATCTCGTCCTTGGTGAAGCCACCCGATGGTGTATGGTTGTGGGTGTGTTGTGGTCAATAAGCCCAACCACTTCACGACCTCTACTATAATGAGGTTCTTTTGGCAGCAACTATTGATAATGAATTGTAGTGGTGTGATGCAGGAAAGTGTTCCCTCTATGGACAGAGGCAACCCCTCTAGCCCTAGAGTGGGTCTAGTCACAACAAAGACAAAACAACAATTGATTCCCTTAAATAGTCATCGTTGGAGGCCTACCTCAAACCAGTGGTTGATGAAGTTTCGTTTCACTGCTCCAGCTTCTGTTTCCTTCTCCTTAATGAGAAATTAACCTAAAACAACACAAGGAAACAACATAGCACGTAACCAAGAAATAACAATGATCTATTTACTCATAAAGTCAAGAAATCATGAGCTATCAAGTAAATTACATACAAGACATAGGAAATCATCATTGATTGTATTAATAATGAATCAAGAGCAAAGCTTACAACCAAGTCTTGATGTCACAAGCCTTCTCGGAGGGTTCAGCCAGTATGTTTCTTCAAGCATTCACTCTTCTAGGATGGGTCTCCTAACATACAATATCTCTCTCTCACTCATAAGCTTTAATACAAAGTTAAGGGCACTCCACAACCTCTCACAAGTTATTAACAATCCCACTATTGTCACACCCACACCAACTATCTATCAAACTCAAAAGCAATAGTAGCACTGCCGAACCAAAAGAACTCAAAAACTAGCAGATCATAGCAAAGGTGAGTGATTTTATAGGAGGAGGAGCCTCCATGAAATGAGAGAGAGGGAGCTTATCCTCAAGGGAGGTTGCATAAGAGGTGGAACCACCATCCCCGAGGAGGAAAGGCGACCCAAAATAACCCAACAACCAGCTCTAGAAACATCTAGAAGTTAGACTGTTTGAACTAATTCGACAAATCTGGATCGTCGTGAGTCATGAACTGGGGACTAGAAATGACGTCGCAATGATACAGTGGATGACAGAGAATCATCCCAGATTTTAAGGGTTTACTAGTGACAATGCAGAAACTTAGTCAAAAAGGGTCTATCTTCAACATTAGAGAGCATTTTCTTAATCTTCTTACATAAGTGGGAAGATATAGAAATGTTTATTTGACACATGACATAGCAAAAGGACTGAGATGAGGACAGTGACAAATTACTATGTAACAGATGCCCCCTAAAGCATGAAGCCCGAGAGAGTGGGAGGGGTGAAATGCTTTAAGAAACTGTCTAAACTGGAATACCACCTTGAAGAACCTGTAGGTGCAAGTAATACTGATATCTCTAATAGTGAAATACATGTAGTCTAGGCATGGGCGCAACCATCCAAAAGACATATGAAACTAGATCTGTGGTATGGACACAGCCATCCAGTTGACAAGACCATGATAATGATAAAGTTATGGTCGCAACCATCCATGAAGACTCAGGCATGGTCGCAGCCATCCATCAAAGAGTCATATATGTAATCATGAACCAATCCACATAACCCGAACATATGTAATCTTAGTTTGGGGTATTGAAACCCAACCGATCATAGTACAAATTCTAGCATGCAAATAGATGTGCCAAGGTCGAGCATGATAGAAAGTCGCTTGATTACTGGTCAATGATGAAAACCGTTAACAAGCATGAGAGAAACCACCAATAATGCCAATGGCTCTCAAGGTATTGCACAGTACAATCCACTAAGTGTGAAAAATAAGCTGAAGTCGAACACTCGTGGAATCACCCAATCGAAGACCAATAATGAAAGTCTGTTATCAGGCACAAAGAACTTGCCATTGAGGCATGTAAGCTCCAAGGTACTGAAAGGTATCTCTAGATCAATCTCCTGGATAATGAGCTGGTGTCGATGGGAGACGATCTATCATAGGAGGGCCATAATGTTTGCCCCATCAACGACACGAGATAAGGAACAAGTGGTAGATGGTGAAGCAGAGTAAACTATAGAAGGATTATACTCTTGAACATGTCGGTGACATGACAAGGGAATGTGGCAACATTGTGGTACCAAGGGATCAGAGGCTTGATGAAGACAACATGGATCAGATGGAATGAAGCAAAATGACAACCCAAAACCCTGGAAGGCCAAATGATGATGTGTCGATGTTCCAACCCGGCAAGAAGCAAAAAGTGTTGATGTTCAAGATTGACTTAGCTGCCGCAGGTAACCAATGATGACTTCCAAAATTCCCCCCCACCATTGCTAGCGAGTACCCCAATTATTTTTGAAAACAAGCTGGAAGGGGATAGCATATGCTAGTAGTATAAGTTCAACCTTCGAACAAATCCCACCTAGTGATCGTTTAACAAGCCCTAGGGAGGAGAAGCTTGAGTCTTGCCATGGCGACAAGTCCAATGTCGTTAGGGTTTAACGAGTCTGACATAGGGAAAACTTGGGGTCTTTTTCATGTTTAGAGAGTTTGAAAAAGACACGGAAAAGAAAAATCCAGGGGGGGTCCTTTTTCATAAATTTGTGTCCTTCAAGCCCGAAAAAGTATAAAATAATACTCGAGAGAATTGCTTGACCATTACGATCAAGGAATACATTTCATAATTAGTGGCCTCGATCTGAACAAGTAGAAAAGTGATCAAAGACATGTCGTTTCGTAACTAGTATCGAACTTGAAATGACAAAAGTCCCGCGATCTTTTCATGTTTATATGGTCAGAAAAGAGCTCAAAGTGGACGGCCCTTTATTCCATTTAACAAGTCAAAAAGGGAAAACTCAACAATCTTTTCATATTTTACGAGTCAAAAAAGAGCTTAAAGGTGACTCGTCCTAGAGGAATGAGTGGTATAAATGGTAGCAACTGGTTCCGACAATGGTGGAATTGCTAAAAACATGTAATGGTCAAGAGGTTGGCTATTGAAACCACTCATTGCTGCGGTTCCTCAGAAAAGGAAAAACAACCAAGTGAACACATATGATCGACCAAAGAGATGGTGGCGATGGAATGAATCAACCAAGGCTCATATAACAAAATTTAGTAGATAAATATGGCAATCACGAGATGTAAATCGGCTATGGGTTCATGTTTACACAAGCTTGAACCATGGAGAACTCTACTTGGATTCAGTTTCATGTTTACACAAGCTTGAAATGAAGAACTATGCTTGTTATGAGTTTGCATACCCCTAGCATAATGACATAAATCGAGGTGCATGCCCCCCAAGCTTCATTGCATTCAATGAGGTGGATGGAATGAAGGTTCACTTTTGAGATCTTGGAAAGATTCGACTTGGATTTTACGAGATCTTAAGCAAAGACTCGATTTGGAAAGGGAGTGGTTTCATTTTTTAATGAGGTTGACCTGGTAAAAGAACTATCCTCATAACCCTTTTCATTTTTTAGCAAGGTTGACATAAGATCAAGAACTTTCCTCAAGACTCTTATCTCATTTTTTAACGAGCTTGACACAAGACAAGGAACTGTGCTCCAAACTCCTTGTTTCATTTTTTAACAAGGTTGACATAAGATCAAGAACTCTCCTCGATGATCCTTGTTTCATTTTTTAATGAGGTAGTCACAAGATCAAAACTATCCTCGAGACACCCGGTTTCATTTTTTAATGAGGTTGACACAGGAAAAAACTATCCTCAAACTCCTGCTTATGGGCCATATGAGAAAATGGATCCCAAGAGGTCTTCGTGGGATGGAAGAAACATGCTCTGGGAGAAACACATGTCATTAGACACTAATGACAGATCGGGTTCCAATGCCCCCAGTACATGATGCACGAGACCATCTGCGTGATCATCGACAGATGCAGAGACGGAACGGGTAGTCACATAATTGACCTGTGGCAAAAAAGGCACTGCTTGTGGATAAGAACCGATGGGGGATGACGGTGGTACAGGAGGTATCGGGTGACTAAAGAACGATAATTGATCAATAGTCACCATTCTTCCATCGTGCAGAAAACAAACCACACGGAAAAGTGAAGAAACAAGAGCCCCCATAGCATAAATATAATCACGACCAAGGAGAAGACTGAAATCTAAAGCACCTTGGACAACCATCATGTCGATATAGATGGTTTTGCCTCCCAAAGTAACAGGGAACTTTGGGAGGATCCCTAAAGGTTGACTGGTTCCTCCGTCAAATGCCAACAGATTCTGTGTGACCAACACAAGCTGTGGGGAGCCCAAAGCTTTCCAAGTAGTGAAAGACATGAGGCTAACTGACGCACCTTCATCCAAGATAGTGCCAGGTATTGCCTTATCATAGCCATGTACTGTAATCTGGAAAGGCATGTAGGATGGAAGGCGGAACGCAGTTAAATGACTCCAGTCGAAGGAAACTACTGAACTACTTGGTGGGGGCTATCATATGATTACCCCCATGCTCAATAGAAATTGAAGAAGGACCCTTTGAATCAGCTGGGATAGGAGGGTCGTTCTCAGACTCAGGAGAATCGGATGAGATGAGAAGAACATGAGTAGTATAATCATGAGGATCCTCCAGAACGGAGTGATCAACAGGTGGTGAACCCAAGTCGACACTCTCTCCGACCAATGGTTGGTCTGGAGCAGGGTTAGCACAACCAGGTTCAGAAAGAGGAGGATGGAAAAGAGAAGAATCTAAGTCAATCTTTTTATCAACAGGGAGAGGGCCTGAAGAGAGTCTCTGGTAACCAACTGGAAGTGGAGGTGAAGAAGCTGTAAGAATTTCCAAAATAGCTGAAGCTTTATCCATGAGCAGACAAAGGTGAAGGGGATGGTTTCCTTCACACAGTCTACAGGGTAATCGAATCTTCCCTTTCTTCTTCCCCTTCTAGTTGATAGGGTAGCATCGTCATGAGCTTCAGAGGAAAATGAGGGATGAGTTGGATTGTGAGATCAAACTTCTAATATCCTCGGAATAGCAGGACAGTCACGAAGAAGATGGTCATCCTTGCATAATTTACAAGGAAACTTAACCTTCCGCAGAGGAGTGGAGGGTGGTATGACCTGAGATGTACTCGGAGAAATAACTGCATAGGTGGCCTTGAATTTATCAGACTTCTTCTTCTTAGTCTCCTGGTTACTAAATGTGAAACTTTCACCAGGCGAAGGAGGAGATGAAGGTGAGGAAACACGGGAAGAAGGCACAGGCTCAACCTTGGAATCAACGTATCGTGGTTCAGATGAAGGAGATGGTGGAACAGGAGTCATGACGCTTGGAACCACTGAGGTTAAAAACAACCAAACGGGCAGACCGATGGTTAACCTAGGCAAGGACAATGTTGCCATATACGGAGCACCGACATTTCCATAAGGTGAAAACGAACCAGGATTTCCATCTGAGGGAAGACCTGGGACAGTAGACTCGGGGAAAGTTGCCATCGGGAACGAGCCTAAAAAACACTCTTATCACAACCAAGAACTTGAACTGTTACCATGAATGTTTCGTGGGCAGTAAATTTTATGACGCAGGAACAGAACTTAACCTTTTCATATTTCAAGAGTCGAGAAAAGGACGAAAAGGTGACTCTATCTCTTTTGAGGTTTAATGAGCCTGAAAGGACAAGTGCTTAGATGGACCTTTTCTTTTAAGGAGTCTGAAAAGGAACGAAAGTGACTACTTTGGAGAACTAGGCAAAAGGGTTGCCTAACAACCTGTAAAACTACATATACACCTTAACGATCATATGAAAACCAAGGACTTTCTGTACGACAATCAATCTTCCCAAACGCTGTGTTTGGTGTGTTACGGTTTGCAAGGCGAAAGACACGACTTCCTAAGGATATAGGATGATAGCCTAGTGGGGACTCTCGATATATACTCGACGGTACTGGGAGCACAAGTCTATACTAGCAGCTATTGAGTCACAAAAGGAGGAATCACCCAACCTTAAGCGCAAGCAATAGTGACTAGGTTTAACGACGCCAGAGCACATCTCTAGCCTAAACCTCTAAATAATGTGCGTTAAGTTCCAATGTGTTGTTAAGTTCATTCAATTCATTTTAGAGTTGACCTTGAATTATGTTTCAATTTCTAGGCCTTACTGTATGTATATTAAACAAACTGTGATGCAGCTAGAATGAGCAAAGTATCTTTCATTTCGATGAACACCTACTTAAAGGAGGGTAGAAAGTTTATTCCCAAGCAAATACAAGCGAATGCAAACACTAAGAATCACAATGCATCAATACACTAATCCCACGATGCATCGATACTACTAATGAAAGATCTAGAGTTCGCTTTTCAATTTCTCAAACATGAAAATTTGAAATGCGCATATACTTTCACTTTCATATATCAAATGAATGCAATCCCTAAATTTTTTTTGTTTTGAATTTAAAGAGACAAATAAGCAAGTGTGAACTGATCGATCCAAACAATTGTGATCTATGCTTGGTAGTGAAGAAATCGAATCAACATAAAAAATTGGTTCAATAAATTACACTTAAAATCAACCAGCAAGAAAACAAGGAACAAAAAATCCTCAAGCAAATCAATAAGACGATTGTGGATGAGCCTTGGACAGACAAGCAACCCAAGCAAACAGTTCGAAAATCTTAAGAGAGCTAGGTCATAGGGTCTAAAAACACAAGATTCACTCAAATGATATCAATGAGACAATACCTTAACCAAAAGCAATCAAAACAAGCTAATGAGAGGCAAGAAACAACAGGGGATAAACAAGATTGATGGATTCAGGAGGTAAAGTTGTAAAAACAACTTTACAGGAATCGTCGCGGGTGTTACACTGACAACTATAGACTAGTCACTAAAGTACACTTGTTTTCAGTGACGGTCCGATTTCAGGAGTCGTCGCGGGAATTAAACTAGAAACCCAAGACGAAAGCCAAATAGTCGCGGGTAGAAAGCTAGAACATCAACGACGTCATCGTGACTGTTAGGCTATCTTTAGCGATGATCTTACTTAAGCAAAAGAAAAAGAAAAATCACCTAAATGACACCAGATTATTCTTCCAGACAGTAAGAGGACTCCCCAGATTGACCCAGGTAACCCAAAAACTGATGGTTTAACCCCAAAATTCAAGAGATACCAAATCAAAACCAAACAAAAGCAAACAATAGAAAAAACATACAAAGGACTCCCTAACAAAGTCGCCAACTTGTGATGCAGGAAAGTGTTCCCTCTGCGGACAGAGGCAACCCCTCTAGCCCAAGAGTGGGTCTACTCATAGAAAAGACAAAACAACAATTGATTCCCTTAAATAGTCATTTTTGGAGGCCTACCTCAAACCGGAGGTTGATGAAGTTCCGTTGCACTCCTCCAGCTTCCGTTTCCTTCTCCTTAATGAGAAATTAACCTGAAACAATAGAAGGAAACAATAGAGCACATAACCGAGAAACAACAATGATCTATTTACTCATAAAGTCAAGAAATCATGAGATATCAAGTAAATTACATACAAGACATAGGAAATCATCATTGATTGTATTAATAATGAATCAAGAGTAAAGCTTACAACCAAGTCTTGACGTCACAAGCCTTCTCGGAGGGTCCAGCCAGTATGTTTCTTCAAGCATTCACTCTTTTAGGATGGGTCTCCCAACATACAATATCTCTTTCTCACTCATAAGCTTTAATACAAAGTTAAGGGCACTCCACAACCTCTCACAAGCTATTAATAATCCCACAGTTGTCACACCCACACCAGTTATCTATCAAACTCGAAATCACTAGCAGCATTGCCCAACCAAAAGAACTCAAAAACTAGCAGATCATAGGAAAGGTGAGTGATTTTATAGGAGGAGCCTCCATGAAATGAGGGAGGGGGAGCTTATCCTCAAGGGAGGTTGCACAAGAGGCAGAACCACCATCACAAAGGAGGAAAGGCGACCCAAATTGACCCAAAAACTAGCTCTAGAAACATATAGAAGGGCGACTGTTTGAACTAATTTGAAAAATCTGGATCATCGCGGGTCATGAACTGGGGACTAGCGATGACGTCGCAACGATACAGTGCATGATAGAGAATCGTCGTGGATTTTAAGGGTTTACTAGAGACGATGAAGAAACTTAGTCAAAAAGGGTCAATCTTCAGCATTAGAGAGCATTTGCGTAATCTTCTTACGTAAGTGGGAAGATATGGACATGTTTATTTGACACATGACACAACAGAGGGACTGAGATGAGGACATGTTGTGGTAAAAACCCAACCCTCCCCATTTTTGAAGTGAACACATCAATAATGGGGACCCTTTCTATAAAATTTTGGCTAAACACCTTTTAGGATTTTTATTTAGTCAATTATCATACGCTTTTATTAAATTTTCATTTTCTTTGGAATCTTGTTTTGATTGCTTTGTTAAAATCAATTTTTTATAAGCTTCCCATTTACGCTTGTTTCGCCTCATTTGGACCACTGGTTTGAGAATGGTACTCCTTTGAAGTTTCGTCATTTATCTAGCCTGGGTTAAAAATGCATAAAATGTACAATATTGCACATTTTGTAAATAAATCAGTTCAACAATGCATTTTTTTCAAATATTAACCCCTAGTTAGTTATTACTAACATTTTTCATTTTCAGCCAAATCACGAATTATCAGGATTTTAGTAATTTTCTCTAATTTCCCAAATTGATTATTAATCTCGAAAACCCAAAATTTCGAAATGGCTGTAGTTTATTTTTCATTTATTTTCATTAAAGTAACTGTAGTTTAAAAAACTAAAATTCATAAAAATAAAACCAAAATAGAAAAATTGTTGTTTAATATTAAATATTAAATTAATAAATAAACATAAAATATATATAAAATATAAATTAAATAATTATTTATTAAATCAAAATTTAAAACAAAAAATAGATAATATAAAATAATATATTAAATAAAAATTTAATTAAATCAAAATTAAACATAAAAATAAAAAAATATATAACATAAAAATTTTTTTTATCGCATCGGAAGATCGCGTGAGAAGTTTTGATCGGGACATATTTTTGAAACCCCGATAATCTTCATTCCCTCTGATCCAATTTGCTGATAAGCAAAAGTCAAAGGGGCATTCAAACAACTTATAACAAACTTTTACTAATTCGATTTTGGTTTTAAAAGTTTTTTCAACTCACTCATATGTGTATGAGTGAGTAAAGGAAGATGTTAGTTTATATTTATTTTTATATTAGTTAAATATTAATAATTAAATAATTAATTTAAATTAATAATATTGCAATAAATAATTAATAAATAAATGTAATATTATTTAGATTAAATATATAGTTGTAAATAATTAATTATATTTAATTTAGTTAGATTAATGTTAATAATAATAGTTTAGTTTACGTTAATAATTAAATTAGATTAATTAGAATTCTAAATTAGGATTAGATTTTTAATTAAAAACTCTGATTTTTAGCCCAACAATAGAAATTCCAGAAATATCCCAGAATTGACTCACCAACTTTGCAAGCCCATAGATTGAGTTTTACTTGGCCAAATGAGGCCCATGACAGCTCATTGGAAAGATAAAATCAAGGAGAATATTTATGAGGAGGTTTCACTAATAGATTTGGTCATTTATTGGGTAAAAAATCAAGCAGAAGATCAAGATACGAATTTCTAAAACAAAATTAATTTTCTAAGTTTTATTTTCTGCGTTTTCATTTGTCCAAGCCTCTTCTAATTGCACATCCATTCGTCAATAATATCCTTGGCCAATCAAACCATTCCATGCATCAATAGAAAACTTTTATTTATTTTCAATTATTTATTTAATTAAATTTGATTGGATTTATTTTAATTGCCAGAAATGGTATTTTGATTTTATTGTTGCATCTTAATTCATTTCGATTTCTTTTTGCAGGAAAACAGTGGAAGAAATATGGAGAAAATGATCTCAATCAATGAGAAGGCTCCAGCAATAAAGATTGGAATTTTGAGCAAATAAAATTGGATTTGGCATATTTCTCTTCAACAGATTTTCCTCTCAAGAATTCCTTCACAGATATTATAAATAGTAGATTGCAGAATGTAATAAGAGGCTGCTCTCCTCTGCAATTTTAGACTTCTAAAAGCACTACTGCAATAGAAATTTAGAGTTGTAGGAGAGAGGAAAGAAAATATCAGATCTGGGGATTATTGAGGATTTTTCCTTTGTATCTTGAATCATGTATGAGGGGCAGAGTTTGCACTATTGTGGCTCTAGTTTTGAAGGCAAAAGTTCAAGCAATGTAAATGACTGTTGGAGACCAAGGTCAGAGAAATGGATGTAATAAATTGGTATTTTTAATACTAGTGTTTCAAATATCAGTTTCATTTTTATGGTAACAAGAATGTGTCATTTTATTCGTGTTTGTGCACTATTGTCAATATGGGTAATTTGTCTCAATGTTGTTATTATGTATCTTTGTTCTTATAGAATAAATTCTGATTTCTGAGTAACTACTTACTCAGAAATCTGTCTTATAAAACTGATTTATTGAATGGTAATGTGTTGTGAACTATTTCTACATATTATTGTTTAATTATTGGATATACTGATTTGATAATCAATATCATTTTTGTGAACTACTTCCGGGAATGTTGTTGGTTTATTATTTTAGTTAATAGGTCTCAATAGGATGTGTTTTGGTATCCATAATATCAGTTAATTGAACTATTTCATTAACTTGATATTCATTATAAACAAGACATGTTTAAATCCCAATATTTTAATTATCTTGCTCTTAGTTGGGTTAGATCTATATCTGCCTAATTAAGATAGGATTTAGATTAGTTTCTTTTGCTTGCATTATAGAATAAGCTTGCATTTAGAGTAATTTTTACATTCTTTTAAGTCCTCTTCTCGAAGAGGCAAAATTTTAGTTGTGGCTTTGCTGAACCCAAATAAGCTTAAGGATCATTTTCTTGCCTGATCAGCAAGAAGAAGTGATCTGATATCCTTGTCTATTGGTAGTTAAAGATACATCATAAACCAATAATGATAGGGAGAAGGTAACTGGACCTAGTTAAACCAGTCGGAGCCACCACAACAAACGGAAAAGGAGATGCTCTAAGGTTTGAACTGGGTGGTTATCCCCCAGTGTTGTTGCAATGATTTTCGAGGCATCAAAAGGACAGTGACAAATTACTGTGTAACAGATGCCCCCTAAATCATGAAGCCCGAGAGAGTGGGAGGGGTGAAATGCTTTACAAAACTGTCTGAACTAGAATACCACCTTGAAGAACCTGTAGGTTCAAGTACAACTGATATCTCTGATAGTGAATACATGTAGTCTAGGCATGGGCGCAACCATCCAAGAGACATATGAAACTAGGTCTATGGTATGGACGCAGCCATCCATGAAGACTCAGGCATGGTCACAACCATCCATCAAAGAGTCATATATGTGATCACTAACCAATCCACGTAGCCCGAACATATGTAATCTTAGTTTGGGGTCTTGAAACACAACTGATCATAGTACAGACTCTAGCATGCGAACATATGTGCCAAGGTCGAGCATGATAGAAATTTGCTTGATTACCGGTCAATGATGAAAATCGTTAACAAGCGTGAGAGAAACCACCAATAATGCCAATGGCTCTCAAGGTACTGCCCAGTACAATCCACTAAGTGTGAAAAATGAGCTGAAGTCGAACACTCATGAAATCACCTAATCGAAGACCAATAATGAAAGTCTGTTGTCATGCGCGAAGAACTTGCCATTGAGGCATACAAACTCCAAGGTACTGAAAGGTATCTCTAGATCAATCTCCTGGATAATGAGCTGGTGTCGACGGGAGACGATCCGTCATAGGAGGGCCATAATGTTTCACCCATCAATGACATGAGATAAGGAACAAGTGGTAGATGGTGAAGCAGAGTATCAGAGGAGGAGGCAAGGGCGTAAAGTATAGAAGGATTAAACTCTTGATCATGTCAGCGACATGACACCGGAATGTGGTAGCATTATGGCACCAAGGGATCAGAGGCTTGATGAAGACAACATGGATCAGATGGAATGAAGGAAAATGACAACCCAAAACCCTAGAAGGCCAAATGACGATGTGTGGATGTCCCAACCCGACAAGAAGCAAAAAGTTTCTATGTTTAAGAGTGACATAGCTGCCGCAGGTAACCAATGATGACTTCCAAATTTCCCCCCCACCATTGCTAGCGAGTACCCCAATTATTTTTGAAAACAAGCTTGAAGGGGATAGCATATGCTTGTAGTATAAGTTTGATCTTTGGACAAATCCAACCTAGTGATAGTTTAACGAGCCCTTGGGAGGAGAAGCTTGAGTCTCGTCATGGCGATGAGTCCAATGTCGTTAGGGTTTAACGAGTCTGACATAGGAAAAACTTGGAGTCTTTTTCATGTTTAGAGAGTTTGAAAAAGACACGGAAAAGAAAACTCCAGGGGGTCCTTTTTCATAAATTTGTGACCCTCGAGCCCGAAAAAGTATAAAATAATACTCAAGAGAACTGCTTGACCACTACGATCAAGGAATACTTTTCGTAATTAGTGGCCTCGATCCGAAAAAGTAGAAAAGTGATCGAAGACACGTCATTTCGTAACTAGTATCGAACCTGAAATGAAAAAAGTCCGACAATCTTTTCATGTTTATACGTTTAGAAAAGAGCTCAAACTGGACCGCATTTTATTCGATTTAACGAGTCAAAAAGGGAAAACTCGACAATATTTTCATATTTTACGAGATAGGAAAGAGCTTAAAGGTGACTCGTCCTAGAGGAACGAGTGGTATAAACGGTAGCAACTGGTTCCGACAATGGTGGAACTGCTCAAAACATGTAATGGTCAAGAGGCTGGTAAATGAAACCACTCATTGCTATAGTTGCTCAGGAAAGGAAAAACAACCAAGTAAAAGCATATGATTGGCCAAAGAGATGGTGGCGATGGAATGAAACAACCAAGGCCCATCTAGCAGAATTTAGCAGATAAAAATGGAAATCACGAGATGTAAATTGGCTATGGGTTCATGTTTACATAAGCTTGAACCATGGAGAAATCTACTTGGATTTGATTTCATGTTTACACAAGCTTGAAACGAAGAACTATGCTTGTTATGAGTTTGCATGCCCTTAGCATAATGACACAAATCGAGGTGCATGCCCTCCAAGCTTCATTGCATTCAACGAGGTGGATGGAATGAAGGTTCACTTTCGAGATCTTGGAAAGACTCAACGTGAATTTTACGAGATCTTAAGCGAAGACCGATTTGGAGAGGGAGTGGTTTCATTTTTTAATGAGGTTGACACGGTAAAAGAACTATCCTCATAACCCTTGTTTCATTTTTTAACGAGGTTGACATAAGATCAAGAACTTTCCTCAAGACTCCTTGTTTCATTTTTTAACGAGCTTGACACAAGACAAAGAATTGTGCTCCAAACTCCTTGTTTCATTTTTTAATGAGCTTGACACAAGACAAGGAACTGTGCTCCATGATCCTTGTTTCATTTTTTAACGAGGTTGACATAAGATCAAGAACTCTCCTCGATGATCCTTGTTTCATTTTTTAACGAGGTCGTCACAAGATCAAAACTATCCTGGAGACACCCGGTTTCATTTTTTAACGAGGTTGACACAAGAACAAACTATCCTTGAACTCTTGTTCATGGGCCATATGAGAACATGGTTCCCAAGAGGTCTTTGCGGGATGGAAGAAACATGCTCTAGGAGAAACACATGTCATTAGACACCAATGACAGATTGGGTTCCAATGCCCCCAGTACATGATGCACGAGATCATTTGCATGATCATTAGTAGATGCGGAGACAGAATGGGTAGCCACATAATTGACCTGTGGAAAAAAAGGTAATGCTTGCAGATAAGAACCGATGGGGGATGACAGTGGTACAGGAGGTACCGGGTGACTAAAGAATAATAATTGATCAATATTCACCATTCTTCCATTGTGCGTAAAACAAACCACACAGAAAAGTGAAGAAACAAGAGCCCCATGGCATAAATATAATCACGAACAAGGAGAAGACTGAAATCTAAAGCACCTTGGACAACCATCATGTCGATATAGATGGTTTTGCCTCCCAAAGTAACAGGGAACTTCGAAAGGATCGCTAAACGTTGACTGGTTCCTCCATCAAATGCCAACAGATTCTGCGTGACCGACACAAGCTGTGGGGAGCCCAGAGCTTGCCAAGTAGTGAAAGACATGAGGCTAACTGACGCTCCTTCATCCAAGACAGTGCCAAGTACTGCCTTATCATAGACATGTACTATAATCTGGAAAGGCACATAGGATCGGAGGCAGAACACAGTCAAATGACTCCAGTTGAAGTAAACGACTGAACTACTTGGTGGGGTTATCATATGATGGCCCCCATGCTCAACAGGAATCGAAGAAGGACCCTCTTAATTAATTGGGATAGGAGAGTCATTCTTGGACTCAGGAGAATCAGATGAGACGAGAAGAACATGAACAGTATAATCATGATGCTCCTCCAGAACAGAGTGATCAACAGGTGGTGAACCTAAGTCGACACTCGCTCCGACCAATGGTTGGTCTAGAGTAGGCTTAGCACAACCAGGTTTGGAAAGAGGAGGACGGACAAGAGAAGAATTTAAGTCAATCTCTTTGTCAATGGGGAGAGGGTCTGAAGAGAGCCTCTGATAACCAATTGGAAGTGGAGGCGAAAAAGCTATAAGACTTTCCAAAGCAGCTGAAGCTTTATCCATGAGGGGACAAAGGTGAAGGGGATGGTTACCTTCACACAGTCTACAGGGGAATCAAATCTTCCCTTTCTTCTTATCGCTTCCAGTTGATAGGGTAGCATTGTCATGAGCTTTAGAGGATGATGAGGGACGAGCTAGATCGTGAGACCAAACTTCTAATATCCTCGGAATAGCAGGACAGTCACGAAGAAGATGGTCATCCTTGCATAATTTACAAGGAAACTTAACCTTCCGTAGAGGAGCGGAGGGTGGTACGACCTGAGATGTACTTGGAGCAATAGCTGTACAGGTGGCCTCATGTTTATCAGACTTATTCTTCTTCTTCTTCTTAGTCTCTTGGTTACTAGATGTGAAACTTTCACCAGGTGAAGGAGGAGATGAAGGTGAGGAACCATGGGAAGGAGGCACAGGCTCAACCTTGGAATCAACGTGTTGTGGTTTAGATGAAGGAGACGGTGGAACAAGAGTCCTGACGCTTGGGACCACCGAGGTTGAAAACAACCAAACGGGCAGACCGATGGTTAACCCAGGCAAGGACAATGTTGCCATATACGGAGCACCGACATTTCCAAAAGGCGAAAACAGACCAGGATTTCCATTTGGAGGTAGACTCGGGGAAAGTTGCCATCGGGAACGAGCCTGAAAAACACTCTTATCACAACCAAGAACTCGAACTATTACCAGGAATGTTTCGTGGGCAGTAAATTTTATGATGCAGGAACAAAACTTGACCTTTTCATATTTCAAGAGTCGAGAAAAGGACGAAATGGTGACTATCTCTTTTGAGGTTTAATGAGCTTGAAAGGACAAGTGCTCAGATGGACCTTTTCTTTTAAGGAGTCTGAAAAGGAATGAAAGTGACTACTCTGGATAACTAGGCAGAAGGGTTAGCAAACAACCGTAAAACTGCATATACACCTTAGCGGTCATATGAAAACCAAGGACTTTCTGTACGACAGTCAATCTTCCCGAATGCTATGTTCGGTGCGTTATGGTTTGCAAGGCGGCAGACATAGCTTCCTAAGGATATAGGATGATAGCCTAGTGGGGTCTCCCGATATATACTCAATGGTACTGGGAGCACAAGTCCGTACTAGCAACTATTGAGTCACAGAAGGAGGAATCACCCAACCTTAAGCGAAAACAATAGTGACTAGGTTTAACGATGCCGGAGCACGTCTCTAGCCTAGACCTCTAAATAATGTGCGTTAAGTTCCAATGCATTGTTAAGTTCATTCAATTCATTTTATAGTTGATCTTGAATTATGTTTCAATTTCCAGGCCTTACCGTATGTATATCAGACAACCTAGGATGCAGCTAGAATGAGTAAAGCATCTTTCATTTCGATGAACACCTGCTTCAAGGAGGGTAGAAAGTTTATTCCCAAGAAAATACAAGCGAATGAAAACACTAAGAAACACAATGCATGGATACACTAATCCCACAATGCATCAATACTACTAATGAAAGATTTAGAGTTTGCTTTTCAATTTCTCAAACATGAAAATTTGAAATGCACATATACTTTCACTTTCGTATATCAAATGATTGCAATCCATAATTTTTTTTGTTTTGAATTTAAAGAGACAAACAAGCAAGTGTGAACTGATCGATCCAAACAATTGTGATCTATGCTTGGTAGTGAAGAAATCGAATCAATAGTGGGCCCCAGTATTGCACCAATAATGTTGCAACTCCTGGGATTCCCTTCTTTAATTTTATCAACCCGGTAGTTTGTAACAAACTTGGAAGCGACGGTGTTGTATGCACAAGTACTAGCTCTTGCCGCAGCTGTCACTTGGTCAGCTGGCACAAGTCCGCTAGGAGCTTAAGCCAACTTCTATGAGCTCTTAGAAGAAGCTTTTTAGCTGATGGATGAAAGCTAACTCAAAGGAAGCTAACCTACTTGCGGAAAGAAACTGAAAAGCGGAAAGGAAATGCAAACCCTAATTTTACCAACTAGCCCTACTGAAGCGAAAAAGAGGATGCAAGCTACTGAAAGAGATGTCATTGACTTCTAGGAAGGTAAAATGCATGTGTCTAAGTTATCACTATCTGAAGAAAACATCTTTTTGTTTTTTGAATAAGTTGTCAGAATTATCATGCATGTGCTTTTAACTAGCTTTTGAATGTGCAAAGGTGGATTGGTGAGAGGAAATGCTTGAAAAAGGTTGGGAAGGTTCAAAGAGGGTCTAAGAAGTCCCTAACACCCTTCCTCAGAGTTTCAAAAAGTTTGGCTATCAAGAAACCTCATTTGTGAGCTTCTACAGGAAGTTTGCAGGGCTTCTACAAGATGTTCAGGAATTTCTACAGGATGTTCAGAAATTTCTACAGGATGTTTAAAAATTGGATTTTAGAGGATGGGTGAGTGAGGGAAGATGCATTAATGGATAGGGAGGTAGGATAGGGGCCTGGAGTGACCCAGGGACTGGTGGATGGAGTGGTGAGAGGGTGTAGAAGGCTGACTTGGCTTAAAGAAGGCTAAGACAATGATTGCACAAAAACTAGGGTTATGTGAGCAAATGTGGCAAACGTCAGGTAAGGATTCTAAGTATAGGGTGGAGTGGATGGCGCTGATGGAGAATAAGCAGATGAAGGAGTGGTACAGGTGCTCTGCAAGTCATTTTTCCAATCTGAACCAACAAAGACTTGTAAATTCAAAGACCTAGTTACGTTGACCTAATTTGCTAGCTGTCAATAAAGAGAATGAACAGAAGTGTGACATGCAATGAAACCATGTATTTTAACTCATGCAACTAAGCAAATGAAAGTCTGAACTTTTAACCAACTTTTACACATGAAAATCAAACACTAGTGATTGCATGGCAAAGCAAAATCAGTGTTTTTGTGGGCAGCAAAGTCATCCTAGTCACAACGCCTGATCCCACTGAGGGAGAGGTGAAACCACAGATGTTTGATGGCCCTTTTCTTGAAGCTTTTTTTGTTAACAACCTATCAACTAAATATGAGCATGAAAAGCTATTTTACTCATAAAAAACAACCTAAATAACAAAACAAGATTTAAATCTAAATAACAGATTTTATTCTAAGAATGCAACAAAGACACATGAAAGTAAACAAAGGAGATATTGGGCGCTTGAGATGGGCCCAACCCCAAGAGCTACAGCCTCCTAAGAGAGATTTAGAGCTGGTGCAAAGCTGGATTCATCTTTATTGATCAAAAGAAATGTTACATTCCAAAAAATGTCCACAAGGAGAACTTGAAAATGTGCTGAAAGCAAAGCTAATCTATTGCCTAAAAATCGAACTACAAAATGACTACAAAATGAATACAAAATGACTAACTACCAGCTAACCAAAATGAGGCCCTAAGCCCTCTTATTTATACAAATTGAGGACCCCAACAGTCCTCCTAAACTTTAGGGACTCGGTTGCCAAAACTTGTAGTTAACAGTCCTACTTGACTTGCTTGGCTGCCCTTGTGCTAATTGATTTGGTGGCCCTTGAAATCTGAGCTGATGGTGGAGAATTCGAGGTAAGGGCCCATAAATGAAGGGGACAACTTCCTACAAATCCTCTCCCTTGTTCTCCCACGAATTTGGCTGCCAAGTGCTCATTAAAACCTTCAATTTTGTCTCCAAATTGACCAAAAAGACTACACAAAGCACACATTAGACTTGTTGGCATAATGACTAACCCAATTCACTCTATTAGCATAAATATAATAAAAAACGTGCAATAAACTAATGAGAATGGTGGATTAAGTCGAATTAAGAGGTTGAATGAGCCCAAATAATCATCCATTTTTGGGGCTCATCAATCAATATAAAAAATTGGTTCAATAAACGACACTAAAAGTCAACCATTAAGAAAACAAGCAATGAAAAAGCCCCAAGCAAATCAATAAGACGGTTATGTATGAGCCTTGGACAGACAAGCAACCCAAGAAAATGGTTCGAAATGCTGAAGAGAGCTAGGTCACAGGGTCTAAAAACACAAGATTCACTCAAATGAAATCAACGAGACAATGCCTTAACCGAAAGCAATCAAAACAAGCTATTGAGAGACAAGAAACAACAGGGGATAAACAAGATTGATGGATTCAGGAGGTAAAGTTGTAAAAACAACTTTACAGGAATCGTCGCAGGTGTTACACTGACAACTAGAGACTAGTCGCTAAAGTACACCTATTTTTAGCGACGGTCCGATTTCAGGAGTCGTCGCTGGAATTAAACTAGAAACCCGAGACGAAAGCCAAATAGTCGTGGGTAGAAAGCTAGAACATCAGCGACATCGTCGTGAATGTTAGGCTATCTTTAGCGATGATCTTACTTAAGCAAAAGACAAAGTAAAATCACCTAAATGACACCAAATAATTCTTCCAGACAGTAAGGGGACTCCCCAGATAGACCCAGGTAACCCAAAAACTGATGGTTTAACCCCAAAATTCAAGAGACACCAAATCAAAACAAAAAAAAAGAAAACAAGAGAAAAAACATACAAAGGACTCCCTAGCGGAGTGGCCAACTTGTGATGCAGGAAATTGTTTCCTCTGTGGACAGAGGCAACCCCTTTAGCCCTAGAGTGGGTCTAGTCACAACAAAGACAAAACAACAATTGATTCCCTTAAATATTCATCGTTGGAGGCCTACCTCAAACCGATGGTTGATGAAGTTCCGTTGTGCTACTCCAACTTCCATTTCCTTCTCCTTAATGAGAAATTAACCTGAAACAACACAAGGAAACAACAGAGCACATAACCAAGAAACAACAATGATCTATTTACTCATAAAGACAAGAAATCATGAGATATCAAGTAAATTACATACAAGACATAGGAAATCATCTTTGATTGTATTAATAATGAATCAAGAGAAAAGCTTACAACCAAGTCTTGACGTCGCAAGCCTTCTCGGAGGGTCCAGCCAGTATGTTTCTTCAAGCATTCACTCTTCTAGGATGGGTCTCCCAACTTACAATATCTCTCTCTCACTCATAAGCTTCAATACAAAGTTAAGGGCACTCCACAACCTCTCACAAGCTATTAACAATCCCATAGTTGTCACACCCACACCAGCTATCTATCAAACTCAAAAGCACTAGCAACACTGCCCAACCAAAAGATCTCAAAAACTAGCAGATCATAGCAAAGGTGAGTGCTTTTATAGGAGGAGGAGCCTCCATGAAATGAGGGAGAGGGAGCTTATCCTCAAGGGAGGTTGCACAAGAGGCGGAACCACCATCCTGGAGGAGGAAAGGCGACCCAAATTGACCCAAAAACCAGCTCTAGAAACATCCAGAAGGCCAACTGTTTGAACTAACTTGACAGATTTGGATCGTTGTGGATTTTAAGGGTTTACTAGCGACGATGCAGAAAGTTAGTTAAAAAGGGTCAATCTTCAGCATTAGAGAGCATTTGCTTAATCTTCTTACATAAGTGGGAAGATATGGACATGTTTATTTGACACATGACACAACAGAGGGACTGAGATGAGGACAGTGAGAAATTACTGTGTAACAAGTGGGGAACCCTTTACCCACATCTGGGAGTGGAAGAGATGCTCCTTCTCCATTCCTCCTTCTAGATCTTTGTGGTGGCGATGGTGGGATTGGGCTCCGCATCAATAATTTGCTTCCCTTTGAAATTCCCCTTGTTGGGTGCTGAGTCAAATTCGGAACATGCATATGATTCTAAAGCCTTCAGCTCGGCCACCTGTGACTGCTTGGCCCGACACTCACTTGTGTTGTGGGTGGGGCTCTTATGGAACTCACACCACTTTCCCATGTCCTTCTTCGGCTTTGCAATGTTATCCTTTGCTTGTGGCCTTAGCGGGTTGTCCTGTGACGTCCCCCTAGGCTTTGTCCTTTGTTCTGCTATTTGAGGGCACCTTTCCCTTGCTTTGGATTCATAGATCCAAAGTCTCGCTTCTTCTGTTTAAACTTTTGCTCGATCTTGATGGCATATTGGTATGCCGTGTCAAGCGAGGAGATGTCCAGGAATTCCATCTCGTCCTGGATGTAAATATGTAGGCAGTCACAATGCTTGAGTACCAAATGTTTCTCAGAATCGTTGATACCCAACTTCATTTGAAGGGTATGAAAAAATTTGGTAAACTCTGACACATCTTTGTCCCTTCCCTGCCGCAACGTGGTCCACTTTATGTATTTGTCCTCGTCTCTCCCGAAAGGGTAGTACTACTCCTTGATGGCATCCCAGAATGAATTCCAAGTGGGAGTGACTGAAAACAATGAGGTAGTATTTTGATCCTTCTGCTCATAATAGGTTTCCCACCAGTCCTTGACGTGGGGGGTAGCTTTGAGAAGAGAAAAAGTAATCTTTTCCCGGCAGGAAAAATCATGAACAAAAAAATATCCTTCTAGTAGATTCAACCATTTATCTATGACATCTGCATCTATTTGGCCCTCAAATATGGGAATGTCAAAGTTTACTTGTACCTTAAAAGGTGTGGAGCCTCCAAAGTGGTTATTGGATGTGGATGCGTCGCCAGTGGGAAACCATTGAAGGATTTGGGCCAAGTTATCCCTCATCGCGTTCCTTCATTTCTCGACGGCCTCCTTGAGCAATATTTTGATAGGATCTCTTGCTCCCTCGTCTTTCTTTTCTACCCCCATGGGATGCCGTCATGATTTACAAGGCTGATCTTGGAAAGGTTCGACTAGTTCGAGCCCTAACTCCTTATATCCTGACCTCATTGGGGACATGCAAAGAAAAATATAGAAAGAGCAGACCCCTCTGATACCACTGATCCTATTTTAAATAGGAATGCAACAAATTATAGATGTAACCATAAGTACAGAGATGAAACAAAAGTAACACTTCCTTTCATTAATATAAAATAATAAAATATGCTAACACATAGAATGGAAATGAGACTAGCTTGGGCGATGGTAGCTTATCTATGAAAAGATATGTGGTAGATGCATGCCTCTGAATTGAGTTACAATGAGGCTCAAGGGCCTTTTTATTACTGAACAATAAGAGAAAACCCTAAACAACTAAAACCCTAACCTAGGGAGATGTAACACCAAGAGTTTATGGGCCCTGTTGGGGTTAGTTGGGCAGTCAACTTCCTAGGGTTGTAACTTGGTCATATTATCTTCATTTGATGCACATGATACCTCGTTAGAAAGATATCTCCAAGGAATACAATTGAAAACGCACATTTAATGAAATTGCCCCGATTTATTATTGCCAAAAAAATGTTGTTTAGGTCCTCAAAATGGCTCCGGTAGTTTAGGACCCGAAAAAATGCCAAAAATAGTAAATTGTACTAAAAAAAAGCCTGACAAAACAATGGTGGGGGTCCAAGTGGAATAGGTAGGTGGCCACCAGTATCCACTTGGATCATGCTCAGTTTATGCCAAAAAAAAAACACTAGCA
Source organism: Pinus taeda (assembly GCA_000404065.3). Lineage (NCBI taxonomy): Eukaryota > Viridiplantae > Streptophyta > Pinopsida > Pinales > Pinaceae > Pinus > Pinus taeda. The sequence goes on from APFE030202768.1 coordinate 27,063, forward strand.
AAACAATGGTGGGGGTCCAAATGTAATAGGCGGGTGGCCACCAATATCCACCTGGATCATGCTTGGTTTACGCAAAAAAAAAAAAAACATTGACAGAACAATGGTGGGGGTCCAAGTGGAATAGGTGGGTGACCACCAATATCCACCTGGATCATGCTCGGTTTATTTAAATAAAAAAAAACATTGATAAAACAATGGTGGGGGTCTAAGTGGAATAGGCACGTGACCACCAATATCTACCTGGATCATGCTCGGTTTATGCAAAAAAAAAAACTGACTGAACAATGGTGGGGGTCCAAATGGAATAGGCGGGTGTCCACAATTATCCACCTGGATCATGCTCGGTTTATGCAAAACCCACATGAAAGTCATTGGAAAGCAGCTAAAAGAATACTTTGTTATGTTCGAGGTACAATTCAGTTTGGGATTCATTACAATGAAGAAGCATCTCCTCTATTGGGTGGTTTCACTGGTTCTAATTGGGCTAGTGACCCTGATGATCGAAAGTCTATTGCAGGTTATCTCTTCACTCTGGTTTTGGACCTATTACATGGGCTTGCAAGAAACAAAGTGCCGTTCTCTTTCTTTAGCATAAGCAGAGTATCGTGGTGCCGTTGAAGCTAGTAAGGAAGCCCTGTGGCTTCTTCAGATCCTGTCAGAGTTTGGTTTTCAGCAGCAACATCCGACTACACTTTGGTGTGATAATCAAATTGCCATTCAACTATGCAAAGATCCAATCCAACATCAGCACATCAAACATATTGAACTACACATGCACTTCATCAGAAATCTCATTCATGACCATGCTCTTGAAGTGCAATATTGTTCAACCGATGATCAAGTTGTAGACACCTTTACAAAGGATCTCACAAAGGCGAAGTTTACTAAACTTCAATTTATGGTTGGAGTTCAGGAAATTGTCACTAAGGGGGGATAGGCTCTAATGCCTCCTTCCTTCTCCTATTGTGTCATCTTTGTACATCCTTCAATCCTATCCCAAGTTGTTCTTAAGGGGGGATATTAGGATATTCCGACACATGAAATAATTAAGTATAACTTGGTCTAGTGTATAGTTAGGTAAAGTGTGTTTCTTTAGTATGTATTTTTTGTAACTTATAATATGACGGTCACGATATGTACTAGACATGAAGTGATACGATGGTTTATTCTCTCCTCTGTATTACCGACACTTGATCCGTGGCTTAACACTCGATTGGTCCATGATCTCTATTTAAAGAGCATGGAGGGTCATTTGTTAGGTGACTGTTCATGAGAGAAGCTTATGTAAATTTTCTTTCTTTTACATTAATAAATTGCTTGAAGTGGTCGCGTTGGCTCAGGTCATGGACTATTTCCCTCTTTGAGGGTTTAACCACGTCAAGAATAATGGTGTATTGATCTATGATCTGTTTGTGAGCATTGTCCTTTGGTGTTCTATTTGAGGAGCTTACCTTGTAAATTCCTACATTTGTGGAACTAATAAATCCCTCTTTACTACATCTTTGTTTGTACATATTATGTTACAAAATGGATGGAAGGTAAAGTAATACCAAGAGAAACCAAACAAAAAATAGGGGAATTTCTCCATGAAGAAATTTTCATTAGGTTTCGAATACCCCAAGAGATAGTGATTGATGGAGGAACCCAATTTACTTCAAGGCTCATTGAGGAATTAGTGGACACTTATAAGATAAATCATAGGGTAACAACATTGTATTATTCACAAGCCAATGGACAAGTAGAGGGCACTAGCAAAATCCTTGAGGCCATCATCACCAAGACTATTAGGGTACACCTCAAGGATTGGGCCAATCAAATCCTCGAAGCACTATGGGTCTATAGAACAACCTTGAGAACTAGTACTGGATGTACTCCAATTGAACTAGTGTGTGGAAATAGAGAGATTTTTCCTATTGAAATAAATATCCAAACACTAAGAACAACAATGCAACTTGGGATTAAACTTATCCAAATCTTATAAATAAAGACTACTATAGATTAATGAATTAGATGAACTATGTCAGATTGTAGGTCACAATGATACAATACAAAGGGCCAGGTGGAATGATAAGTTCATCCAAAAGAAGAAATCTGAAGCCAGAGATTGGGCACCACTATTCAACTCCAAGTTTAAAAACTTCAAAGGAAATTTCTACGTTAGATGGCTTGGACCATACGAGATTGATACAATAATGATGATAGAGCCATCAAGCTTCGTTCTATTGATGAAGAAAGTAATCTTCTAATGGCAAATGGACACATGTTTTGCCTATAACATTGACTATTATAAAAATAGGCCTTTTGTAGTAAAATTACTACTGGATATACTCCATTTGAACTAGTATATGGAAAGAGAGTGATTTTTTTTATTGATCCTATTGAAATAAAGATCCAAGCATTAAGGATAACAATGCAACTTGGGACTAAACTTATCCAAATCTTAGAAATAAGGACTACTACAAATCAATGAATTAGATGAATTATTTCATATTGTAGATCACAATGATACAAAAAAGAGGGTTAGGTGGCATGATAGGTTCATCAAAAAGAAGAAATCTAAAGCCAAGGATTGGGCACTACTATTCAACTCCAAGTTAAAAAATTTCAAAGGAAAGTTCTATGTTAGATGGCTTGGACCATAGAGATTGATACATTGATGATGATAGAGCCATCATAATAATGAAGAAATGAATCCTCTAATGGCCAATCGACACATGTTTATGGGCATACTTGATCACATGTCATGTGAAAAATGGTTTAGGTTGGCACATGACATGTTGAAAAAAATGTTAATAGATTTATTTATTTTTATTTTTATTTTTTTTTATATATATATATATATATATATATATATATATATAATATATATATATATATGTATATATTTATTTATTTTTAAATTATTATTATTATTTATTTATATTTTTTTTAGCTAATAAAGTGACTACCATTGCTACAATTCCATTACACTGTCCAATTGCTACAATGATGAACTTCAATTATTCATGGAGATTGATACATTGATGATGATAGAGCCATCAAGATTTGTTATATTGATGAAGAACGGAATCCTCTAATGGCCAATGGACACATGTTTGTGGGCATACTTGATCACATGTCATGTGAAAAATGGTCTAGGTTGGCACATGACATGCTGAAAATAATTGATGATGATAGAGCCATCAAGATTCACTATATTAATGAAGAAAGGAATCCTCTAATGGCCAATGGACACATGTTTATGGGCATACTTGATCACATGTCATGTGAAAAATGGTGTAGGTTGGCACATGACATGTTGAAAAAAATGTTAATAGATTTATTTATTTTATTTTTATTTTTTAAATAAAGTGACTTCCAAGAGATGCAAGAGATTAAACTACCATTGCTATAATTACATTACTACAATTCCATTACACAGTCCAATTACTACAATGATGAACTTCAACTATTCATAGAGATTTATACATTGATGATGATAGAGCCATCAACATTCATTATATTGATGAAGAAAGGAATCCTCTAATGGCCAATGGACACATGTTTATGGGCATACTTGATCACATGTCATGTAAAAAATGGTCTAGGTTGGCACATGACATGTTGAAAAAAATGTTAATAGATTTCTAATGTTAATAGATTTTTTATTATTTATTTATATATATATTTTATTGTTTTAATTTTTAATCTTATTTATTTATTTCTTTTATATATATATATATATAATAGCTATATAGATATATATATATAGTATATATATCTTCTTCTTCAGCTAAAATTTAAAAGTGACTTCCAAAGAATATTATCCAGCAGATAAACTACTTATTGCTAAAATTACATTGCTACAATTCCATTACACAGTCCAATTTCTACAATGATGAACTTCAGATTGATACATTGATGATGATAGAGCCATCAAGATTCACTATATTGATGAAGAAAGGAATCCTCTAATGGCCAATGGTCACATGTTTATGGGCATACTTGATCACATGTCATGTGAAAAATGGTCTAGGTTGGCACATGACATGTTGAAAAAAATTGATGATGATAGAGCCATCAAGATTCGTTATATTGATGAAGAAAGGAATCCTCTAATGACCAATGGACACATGTTTATGGGCATACTTGATCACATGTCATGTGAAAAAATGGTCTAGGTTGGCACATGACATGTTGAAATATATACTATTATATATATAGTATATATTATTTATTTATCTTATTTTTAATTTTATTTTTTTATTTCTTCGGCTAATAAAGTGACTTCCAAGAGATGTAGGAGATGAAACTACCATTGCTATAATTACATGCTACAATTCCATTACACGGTCCAATTGCTACAATGATGAACTTCAACTAATTATAGAGATTGATACATTGATGATGATAGAGCCATCAAGATTTGTTATATTGATGAAGAAAGGAATCCTCTAATGGCCAATGGATGCATGTTTATGGGCATACTTGATTACATGTCATGTGAAAAATGGTCTAGGTTGGCACATGACATATTGAAAAAATGTTAATAGATTTCTAATGTTAATACATTTTTTATTTTTATTTTTTTAATTTTTTTTGTAATTTTATCTTCTCTTCTCTCTCTCTCTCTCTGCATATATATATATTATATATATAATATATATAATTATATATATATATTATATTTTCTTTAGCTAATAAAGAAGGACTTCCAGGAGAATTTGAAACAAAACCATTGCTATAATTTACATTGCTCTAATTTCCATTACACGCGTCCAGTTGCACAATGATGAACTTCAACTATCAAATTGAGATTGATTACATTGATTTAGAGGTTAGAGCCATCAAGATTCATTGTATGATGCAAGAAAGGAATCCTTCTACTTGGCCAATGGAACACATGTTTACTGGGCATACCTTGGAATCACATGTCATGTGAAATGGGTGTAGGTTGGGCAACATGTTTGAAAAAAAATTGTTAATAGATTTATTATATTTTATTTATTTTTTATTTTATTTTATTTATTTATTATTATTAATTTTGTTTTTTTTAGCTAATAAAGTGACTTCCAAGAGATGTAGGAGATGAAACTACCATTGCTATAATTACATTGCTACAATTCCATTACATGGTCCAATTGCTACAATGATGAACTTCAACTATTCATAGAGATTGATACATTGATGATGATACAGCCATCAAGATTTGTTATATTGATGAATAAATGAATCCTCTAATGGCCAATAAACACATGTTTATGGGCATAATTGACCACATGTCATGTGAAAAATGGTCTAGGTTGGCACATGTGAAAAAAATGATATTATAAAATTTTATAAAACCATAACCTTTGCTTGAACCTTTACATTGTCCCTGATGACTTTGGCTTCAACATGATTATGTTCAAAATGAGGTCCTAAACCCAGATGGAAAACGTAAGGACTATCAAAACTAGATTCTAGACCCACATGTGAAAAGTTGGTGCTGTATCCCTACAATTGAAAACCTTGTATAGAAAAGGTCACAATTTCATGACCTTTGCTTATGTCTAGTCCTATTCCAGCGTTTCCATTTTGTTGGTTGATTTCAGATTCTTCTCCATCCCAATCCTTGTTGAGATCATCTTCATCTGAATCCTCATCTTGATCTATGTCAACTTCATTGGAATCTTGAACATTATAATCATCTAATGCTTCACCTTGTTTCCTTTCACCATCACCAACATCTTCCTTATTATCGATTTCCTTTTGACATGATTTAATTTCTGCGAATGATTTTTCTAAACGATGAAATGTTTCTTGAATACTAAACTGTTCAATGTAATCAGGATGTGAGCATAATGTCACATTGTGCGGCGAACTACGTTCAAAATCCCTCATGATTATATCGTGTGCCATGGCTCTGATACCACTGTAGCATAAAAACTTACGCTGAAGCACGAAGACTGATAGCTTGTAGACTTGAATGTAAAAATACACACAGGGATTTAATAATAATAATTTATTAATATATAAAATTGTATAAGATGATATAAGATGATTTGACTGCTCTACAATGATGCCCCGCTTTTATACCTCAACAGCGTGCACCTTTTCGTGAATGAGCATGTCTTTCTAGGACATGCCTGTTCACCTTAATTACATGCAACTTATTTAATCCTAACCAATTATTTAATTATTTAATATTTATATTTATTTTATTTATTTAATTGTTATGAATTATATACATAACAGCGGAAGCAGAGGGTTTGGACCCTATAGGAACATATTCAAATGCAGGACCTCGGGGTATGTCTCCAAATCCATGTTTGATAATTCGTATGTTTGGCATGCTTTTTTAAGTGTTCTTCGTTGATTATATTATCTTGCTCTGTTGAGGCTTTCAACCCTTGCCTTATGGAACTTTTCCCGCCAACAGAATTGGTGGCTCCACTTGGGAATACCATCAAGAATTTCCTAGAAGGGTTGTTTTGCTTTGAAAGGGGTTTAGTTTGTTGTTTCTTGGTTTTTTCCAGCCTTCTTGAGTCTGAAGTATTTTGGTCAGTCATCTTGATCTTTTTGATCAAGGCTTTTTATTTTTATTTTTCCTTAGTTTTCCATTTATACACATTTTTTCTTATAAACAATCGAGTATATATGCAATTTCTTCTAAAGAAACTTGTGTATATGTGTGTTTCTCTAGACATAGTCACATATACACATGAGACTGTATTTAAACAGTCGTG
>APFE030202776.1:0-22263 GCA_000404065.3 Pinus taeda
GTCCATATGCATTGCAGGCAAAGAAATATCCTCTGAAGTACCTGGGATGTGATGATCTTTTGTGATGGTCTTGAACCATTCTACTTCTACATTTGGCTGCAACATGTCCAAGATTATGACATACATAGCATTCGACATTATTCAGTGGAGGAGTAAAAGATTTCCTTTGAAGGATCTCGTTCCTTGATTGTAGATGGGGATGACCTCTCAACTCCTTGTTGATCATTTTAGATTCCTCTTTGGAGTTCCTTGCCTTACCTTGTGAACTAGATTCACCTTCAACAGATTCATGAAAGCCAAGACCAGTCTTGATACTAGGGGATCTTTGACTACCAAGAATGTCATACAAAATCTTAGTACTATCTTGAAATCGCAACAATTTATCTTTTTCTTCTAATTTACCTTTTAATATATTTACCTCAACCTGATGTTGTTCTTCCTTTTTAAGATATTGTTTCCTTAGGTCTTCTTCAACTTTTCTTCCTTCCACTTTTTGCTTCAATTTGATCACTTCATGTTCAAGAGCTTCTATGTTTTTCTCCTTTGATTTTTCAAGATCTTCTTTTAGAGAGAAGATCTTTGATTCAAGACTCTAAATTGTTATGCTCTGATCTTTTACTATATCCTGCAATTTCTCCCTTACCCTGGTTACTGTCTCCAATTGTTCGTTTAATTTGGTAACTTCTTCAGATTCTGCATTCTTCTTATCATATGCCATGAGGCTTCTAATGTCTTCACTACCATTGAATGAGTCATTACTTTTAACATGGGTATAATAGCTTCTATTACCTTCTTCCAACATCTTTCCTTTGTTATGAGGGCATATAGCAGCATAGTGACCAACTCTACCACATGAAAAACATTTGAAAGCTAGCTTACCTTTGAATCGTCCAGTTCCCCATTCAAGATTCTTGACAAAATTTACCTCATCTTCTTCCTCTGACATGTATCCTGATGCTTCGAATGCAGCTTCTGATGGTCCCTCTTTTCGCATCTCAAAAGCAGTTAAGATTCCGTGAAGCTGTGACATGGTGATTTTCTGCAGATTCTCCTTTTCTTCTATGGCAGACACTTTGGAATCAAATTTAGCAGACAGGGATCTCAAAACCTTTTCAACTAATACAACTTCCTTAAATTCTTCACCCAAATCCCTCATACAATTTACAATCTCATCCATTCGCAAGAAGTAATTAGCTATGCTTTAATTACTATGCATCTTAAGATTTTCATACCGGATTCTAAGAGTTTGAAGCTTTGCTCTTTTTACCTGTTCATCTCCTTCGTAGCTTAGAATGATTTTGTCCCGTATTTCCTTAGCTAATTTGAAATGCATGATCTTCATAAATTTTGATTGTGTCAAACTCCCCAATAAGACAGTAACAACTTTGGCATTGAGCTCATATTTCTTTTTCTCGACTGCATCTATAGGAACTTCGGATGGGAAATTGTATCCACTTTCTACGATTCCCCAAAATTCTGCTCCAAGTGATTGTAGATTTGTTGTGGTTCTTATCTTCCAGTGGGTAAAGTTGCTTCTGTCAAAGACTGGTGGCCTGATATGTGCCTCTTTTTCTGGATTAGCCATTCCGATGGATCTTTTCCTTCAAGCGATCAAGCTTCTTCAAAAGGACCGGCTCTGATACCAATTGTTGGAAATAATACTAAGAGGGGGGGTGAATCAGTATTATCAAATCAGATACTTTTTCATTTTCACACTCAGATTCATATACGCGACTTCAGTTAAGGATATACGCGTATATATGCGACTGTATTAAATGCAACAAGTGTATATGCAGCAATCTTATGATTCAGTTAGCTTGTCTTCAGTAAATGCATCAGAACATTATTAACCACATTAACAATAAACAGGTGTAGTAAAACAGTACAGATCATCAACATAAGAAGCACACATGAACACCATGATATAAGGTGGAAACCCAATTTGGGTGAAAACCACCTGCTGCAATTCGTCTCTTTCTTCCTTTAATAAGAAACTTCTTTTACAATGTACTGGTGCAGTCCTTTACCAGCACGCAGGTTACAACCGGCAGAGGGCTACAACCCTCTCTCTTTTTCCAGTTACTTCTGGAAGGGAGCTACAACCCCCTTAGCTCTTGTACTAGCGGATATACTAGTACGTAGGTGCTGACCTACAGAAGGCTGCAACCTTCTTTTCTTCGGGGACCACGTTCATCAATTTTCAGATTGGATCCATAAGTACAAAACAATCACTACTGCAATACAATCATCAACTTATACTTGCATCATAAATCTCTAAATCACCCAATACTGAATCACTGAAACCCTGTCATCAAAAACACAGAACGCAAACCAGAGCCTAGAACTCTGCAACAACCAGTAGAATCAACAACAACCTGAAATGCCAAATCTCATAATGCATACGCTACTTTACTATATCAAAACAACGTGTATACGCGCTTTCACCTCATACAACCCGCATATAGATCTAAAGATAATTACTTGTACCTTCGCTGTTATATCAACCTAATCCAAGCACAAACAGATAACCAACAATACTAGATCTTCACCCTTCGTCAGACATTCATTCCTTACACCATATTTTTATCTATTGATCTTCTCCTTATATAGGTTAGGCTTCTCTCAATACCATGGTCCAAAACCATGTAGAAACAATACCATGAACCCAATACTTGGGGTCGTCACTTTGGACCAAATACCACAGACCAAAACCATGATTTCCAACATGTACGCGCCTTTACTTCTATTAACCCACATGTATACGTGTACGCTCCTTCTGCTCCGCTAACCTGCGTATATACGCACTTTCTTCACGGTCAACCTACGTATATCTCTCTATTTACTTGCTGCACTATGATCTGTCCTCTGAGTGAGTTGCCATCACTTGTATCATTCCTTTGAGTGAGTTGCCATCAAGGACAACACTTGAATCATAATTCCAACAACAACTTCACTTGGAGTTCCCTCTTCAGCGTCGTCATCAGGCTCACAGGGAGTGGCCACATGTCATCCTGCAGTTGCGCCAATTCGCTTCGTCAGTTTGGTTTTTCCATTACGTCATGGAATGAGTCTTCTGCCACCTTGGCAGTCAAATCGGACGTCAAATATTTACAAACTCCGGCTTAATCCCCCGTCGGTGTATCTTAGCCGTTAGATCTAGGGCCTCTAGATCTGACACCATACACATGTTTCACGCAGTTGACTTGCTCAACCGTTAGCGCATGATCAACGACGGTTTTCTCTCTCCTCTGCTTGCCATGCATCGACCACTGAGTGGGATTGATCCATTTTCGCCATTTCCGCTTATCTTTTGAGGGTGCCCCCGATCAATACCGCCGGTTTTGCAAAGCGCGGGTCCCACCGTTAGCTCTTAGCCCTTTATCCCACGTTTTCCCATCTCTCATGTGACCGAGCGCTTGGGGCTTCTCCATTTTGAGGTTTTTCACCCAACAATAAGCGCTAATCGCGCATCAAAAACTGCCTCTGTTTCCCGATCCGAGTGTCCTAGGGGCTAATTTTGCCTCCCACGCAGTCTCCATGGGCCTCTGTTAGAGTGCTTTGACTGAGGTCCTCATCATTCCACATTGGTTTCCATTTCCACTGCTTTAAAGGTGTTCTTGATCACTATTTTAAATCCTTTGAAGTCTGTCCTGACCTGGTACAATGATGGCTCTATTAATCTTTCTTTATGGATCCAATTCAGATCAACGAATGTTCACATACACCTAATGGTCTTCGAGGTCTTCCCTAAAAGTGCCTGCAAATGCTTCATTGACCTCTTGCCACTTCAACTTGATGTCCTTGTCTATGAACAACTTTGTATCTTCATAGATTGGTATATTAGAGGACATTCACTCAACTGTTGCTCTAGTTGCCTTCCCGTCAACGTCTTGTGATCCCACTCTCTTGGAGCCATTGATCTTGTACTTCTAAGAGGTGGATGAACACCTGAAATATCTAGAGACAAGAAATATGCATGGCAAGAAATTTGTGAGTGAAAACCAAAACAAATTTGGGGAATGACATAGCACATACTAGGGAACTGATAAACAAGATTACACAATTTCTTCTTGGAGGCTGGGTGATTGGCTGCCATAACTGTGCAAAAGGCAGTCTGGGCTGTTTGTGAGGCAAAACTAGCTGCTGGATTTGCGGAATGCACAATCTAGACTGGTTGCTGGATTTGCGAAATGCACAATCCAGACTGGCTGCTGGATTTGCGGAATGCGCAATTTAGACTAGTTTTTGGTTGTTGGGATTGCGCAATGTGCAATTCCAGCTGGGAGTGACTGCAGGCTCAGGGACTACATTGCGAAAGTTTCTGGGCCAGTAGTCATTGTCCCTAAAAAATATGAAAAATAGTCCTGGAGGACAGTGCTGGGTAGAAATGTGCATTTCTGGAGAGGAAGGCAGAGCCTTCCTTCCCCAGATTGCGCAATGCTGTCTCAGTTAAGGTAGAATCCAGGCCAAGGTTGGGCCAATTCATCGACTGGAAACTAAAATAAAATAAGAAAATGAATTCATGGCGACACAAAGTGAAAGCAGAAGTGATTGACAATGCATGTAAACATGAATGAAAGATTCATTAAACATATCAACATGCATGTGGGTGAAGTGAGTCGTCGAATCAGCGACCGCTTGTGCAAAATAGTTTCATGCATGCGAAAAAAATGAGATAGCAACGAAAACTGAAATAGTGCTACACAAAGCTAGTAGACATGTAAACGAAAACAAGCGTTCAAAGAAATCAAGCAAACAACACTAACACAAGCGAATACACAAAAAGGGACAGAAACGCTGAAAAAGACAAGTTGAGGCCACCTACCCATGAATATTTGAGCCGGATTTGTCGAAGAGTCCTGGATGTGCTGTTGGATGTGAGAGAACCAAGATCGATGTGAAATAATGATCTTTAATGCGTCGAATAAATAAGTTTCGATCTCATGATGCGCATGCCACAAATCTAGGAAAAAGTGAAACTTGGAGGATAATTTCTAAAACAACTTTGCATGTAACCTCCAGCTGCTAAAAATAGCTCCTTGAATCATGGGATGCATTTTTCATGTTGCCTTTTGTTATTCTGAGAAAAAGCAACCCATGCATGCAAGTCAAGTTTCCTTGGTCCCAGATGGAACTGGTCAACCCAATTGCTCATACATGAAGCTGCTCAACTACTTGAAGGAAATGCACATTTCTGGCTGGGAGCTGGGTTGGATGCCTAGGATATTTGCACAATTTCTGGGCAGAGTAGCTGACTGCTACCTAGATTTGTGCAAATTATGGGCTGAGCAGACCTGCTGGGGAAAATTTCACAATTTTCATTGTGATTGTTGACTGGTAGAATTGTGCAATTCTGGAGCCCAGCAAGCTACCAAACAGGATAGCGCAATTTCTGGAGGGAAGGCCGGTTGCCCTCTAGAAATGTGCAATTTCTTGTGGGAGCTACTCAACCTACAGTTGGACCAAGTCCGGATCAACAACCTGTGAGGGGAATGCATCAAGCTGTGATCAACATGCTGCCTTTGTGCAAGAAAAACATTGAACCTTGTGTACTTGATGAAGCAAGACAAGGTGCTATGAAAAGTTGGTAGGGAGGCTCCAGAATGAAGCTAAGGCAAAATTTTGGAGGGTGGTTGTAGCCGCTACAATAGAATTTGATTGGCCTAAGTTCAGATATCTCTATGGAGACTACAATGATACAGTTCGGATGGAAGGAACCATAAGAAGAGATGAAGGGACAACAAAGTTTTTGTCTAAGGCTAATCACAAAAATAACAGTTTAGATTTATGAGAGAAAGTCTCGTATTTCAGTAGAGGAACAATATTTGGTCAAGGATATATATACTACAGATCGATGCTATGAGGAGGTCACAATTCAGTGCAATAATAAGAATGTAGTTCATTGCCATAAAGGAACTACAATTCTGTCATAGAACAGTGTTTCGATGCTACTACAATGGTTACATTATGGTGTCATTACATTGGCATGTTTTAGTGCCATCTCTAGTATATTTACAGTTCATCGAGGAGATGATCTTAGTGTTAAGAAGGTTGAAGAGGAAGAAGAGTAAAGAAGAAGAAAATAGCAGAAGACATAGAACAAGTGTCTTGGCCTTAGAGTGACTAATAGGTCAAGGGTCTTGGTCTTGGTATTTGTTAATTGGAATCTCTATAAAATAATTTGTATGGGTTTTCCTCTCAAAGAGTGAGAGGTCTTGGCCCTAGTTTATAGCCTACATTCTGTGTCTCTTGTCTATTTATGTTCATGCATTGGTTACTGTTTGATGAAGAAGAACACTAATAATCTAAGAAGAAGAATATTCTAATCTAAAGAAGTACAAAGCATTCACAAGCAGTTACTGATCGAAGAGAAATCACCTAATGCTAATGTCCTAGATTTTTCGACATGGCTTCAAAGCTAAGGTGACTAAGTCAAGAAGAGGGCATCTAATCAATGAGACACTCAAGGATCAAGTTTCAAGAATGGCATTAAAGCAAGTCGAAGGATATCAAAGAGAAAGTTCAAAGATCTACATTGAAGAATCAATCCCTAGATCAAAGTAGAAATTTTTCTTCAAAAGAAGTCTTGGGATCATCAATCAAATCAAGGAAACTAGAAGTCTACACCAACAAAATTGTTGGATCCTGTAGTCATCGTCAAAAGACCAAAAATACCCTCATTAAGTTGAAGAGATCTACAAAGCAAAGGTAGCCCAAAGTTTAGATATCCAAGAGAATCACTTTAAGAAAAAATATCACATCATCTTGGAGAAAGTCGAAACCCTAAAAAGCATTCATGGGATTCAATCTCAATCAACTTGAAGTTGAAGTATTTTGAAGGTTGTTCATCCATAAAAGGCTAGATCGAAAGGCATTGTCATGAAAAGGGCGATCTTCTCTTTATTGAAGCAAAGATTTCATTTGGAAGAAGGAAATCTCCCCTTGTTGAAGCAAGGAACTCCTTATCCTTAAAAGGATCATCTGAGAAGCATCAAGTTATCTTCATCGATCATCATCAACAAATAAATCAAGTTGAAGATTTCATATTCCCTTAACAAGTAAGCATATTTATTCTATAATCTAAATTTGGTAAAATGACTTCATTTTGCAAGGATATCTATAAGAAGGTTGGGTCATGATACTTCATTGCATGGAAAAAGGAGGATAGACATAGTCCTCAAAGAAAGTGAAGTCATTGATCATATTAATGGAAAAGTCTCCTCTGAATACATGGAAAGGGATTCTTATGAAATCAATCCATCAGGGGATTTTTAAGGTCAAAAATGGGCCTCCTAAGAAAAATGTACAACCAAAATAAAATAAGAACCAATAGGATTCAAGATGATGATGTCAACCATGGGGGATGATTGACCATTTTTGGAGTAAAAGAGTACAAAGATTAACAACTAATAAAGTAATTAAACTATTTTTTCAAATCATATTTTCAACTTATCTCCCTAAGTTCTTATTCAAATTTTGAGTGGGAGTACTCGTTGGATGCAAAATTTAATTTTGTTGAAAATAGAAACAAGAAATGCTAAAAATAACATTGCTAAAGGTAGCATTTCAAGATATTCCAATTTTAATTTGTCCTTGAATTAAAATTCGAATTTAGTCTCACCAACTATTTGAAAAATAATGAATTAATTCATCTTGGATAAATTAGTTGGAGAAATTCAAACATGAAGTCTTTGTGAAGTCATGCAACAGTTGTTCCTTTGATTGAGGAAGTTATCCCTTAATTAAGGAGATAAGGATGAGTTGTAATTAGTTACCTCAGTTAATTGAGTTAGGTCTAGTTAGATTAGTTCCAAACAGTTTGTGGAACTGATTGTGAGTTCAGTTAGTTAATGCATGCATGCATGAAACTAGTTTACTTCACATGGCTAAATATTCTCTCATAAATAAATCATGCATGTCAGTACAGACAAATACCCAGTTGAGATTAAAGGTAGGGACAATATACTATCAGTTGCGAGAATTTTCCTGTAAGAAAATCTCTTGCATGTAGAGGGAAATCATTCCTTGAGATTTGTGCAGTTTTACAGTGTGTTGGAGTAGTGTGTGAGATCAGTGTCACACAGGGTTACAACTGGAGCACCTAGGGAAAACTGTGCAAGGAAATAGGAGGCTTGGAGGGCAGAGGAAAAGGCATATGTGTTGTCTATTCTGTCTATGAGCAGTAGTGAGGGATTGTACTGAGAGCTGAGAGCTGTGAGAGCTAAAGCTGTGTATAATCCTAAGATATTTCCACTTGTATTATAACACAGATAGCGGGGTTTTTAGCTGAGGCTTTCCCTAGAGTATTCTTTTGTGTTTCATGTGTATGATTTCTTCTTCTCTGTTATATGTGTTCCGATTGATCTTTCTCAAATTGATTAAGCTTCCGCAAAGTTTGATTGTAGAAGTAGATATAGTATTTTGCTTTAGTTACATTGCATTATCAAGTGATCTACAGTGAGAATGTATACATGGTATCACAACAAAGGTGATCAAAGTAGAGAACAATATACTATGAAGGAAAAAATTCGAAGTTTGAAGTTCTTGATTGCAGGTACAAAATCGAATTCTTATCACACCTCAAAGTTCACCATTGGCGTTCAATGGCTTGAGACTCAAGTATGCCCTAGATGGAAGCTCGAATTACATAGCATGGAAGGATAACATTGTGGCATAGGTGAGAAGGATTCTTCTAGAGGGAGTTCGAGACCATATTGTCTAGAGTCTCCATGGGAAGGAGACTCCATTTTCAATGTGGAAAACATTGAAGGACCTATATCAGAATAGTAGCAACCAGAGGAAGCTGGTGCTCAAGGACAACCTTTGGAAAATCAAGTGTGAAAAGGGCGACACTATTTCTACATATCTGAACAAGCTCACCACCTGTAGAGATGAGCTTGGTAGTGTAGGAATAACGACTGTCAAAGATGAAATGGTGAGTCTTGCTCTCCTTGGTCTTCCAAAGAGCTGGCATAGCTACCAGGACTCAATGAATGGAAGAGAGAAACTGTCGGATTGGGAACAACTGTGGTTGAATCTGATGCAGGAGGAGATCAGGAGAAGCACTAGAGATGGTTCTTCATCTAAGCACGATGATGAAGAAAATCTAGCCTTAGCCAGTAAGGTGAGGAAAGGGAAAGGGAAGGCTTCCCATTCCAAATAGAGTTCTTCTCATGGTGGGTAGAAGATTGACAAATCTAAAGTGAGATGCTTTAATTGTCATGAGGTGGGCCATTATGCAACTAATTGTCCATTGAAGAAATCCAAGAAGCGATCCTCGAAGGGATCTGAAGGTGAGGCACTGGCCTCTCAGTTCGAATTGGATTTTACCCTCATCGCATGTATGGTTTCATCGATGGTGGGTTGTGTTTGGTATCTAGACAGTGGAGCCTCATTCCACTTGATCACTGATAAGAGTTTGTTCAATACCTTAGAGGAGAAAGACCTCAAGATGCACATAGAGATGGGTGATGATAGAAAGTACTGTGTTTTAGGTGAAGCCATGGTTGTGTTTAAGAGGGAGCATGGAGCTCCTCTCACCCTGACTAATGTAAAGTATGTGCATGGACTGAAGAAGAACCTGGTATCAATCGTGATGATGGAAGACAAAGGCTATGATGTAGTCTTCAATAAAGGAAAGGCATTCCTGAGACACATAGCCACGGGTCAAACCAAGAGGATTGGGATTCGAGTGAAGAATCTCTAAAAGCTGGAGGTAGATGACTGTGCTGCATTGAGTTCGAAAGAAGAATTGGTGCAAAGCCAAGACATTGCTGAGTTATGGCATAGGAGGTTGGGCCACTTACATCATGGGGCCTTGAAGATAATGTAACAGATCTCTACTGGACTTCCCAAAGGTAAACTTGAGCAAGTGGACACATGCAAAGGTTGTACCTTGGTTAAGTATGCAAAATCTTCCTTTCATGATCGAGACAGTCAAGCTGAAGCAATCTTGGAGCAAGTTCATACAAATTTGTGTGGACCATTCTCGACAGCATCCACCGCAAAGCAAAGGTACTATGTGATTTTCATTGATGATTTTTCTCGTAAATGTTGGATCTATTTCATGAAGAGGAAGGATCAAACCTTCTCAAAGTTTTTTGAGTTCAAATCTTTGGTTGAGAAAGAATCAGGGAAGAAGATCAAGGCCTTGAGAAGTGACAATGGTGGAGAGTATGTCTCTCAAGAGTTTAAGGACTTCTATGCAGTGGAAGGAATTAAACGGGAGTTGACGACACCTCATAACCCACAACAGAATGGGGTGGCCGAGAGGAAGAATAGAATGATTGTGGGAGCAGCTCAGGCGATGCTGCATGACCAAGGCCTACCACTTCATTTGTGGGCTGAGGCATGCAACACACTGGTCTATTTACATAATAGAAGCCCACATCGCATACTTGGTATGAAGAAACCAGAGGAAGCTTTCTCTGGAAGAGACCAGATGTGAGTCACTTCAAGATCTTTGGCTCATTGGTATTTTTCCATGTACCAAAGATGCCTATAAGAAGTTTGAACTGACAACAGAGTTGGGGATACTTGTGGGGTACACTGATACACCTGACAACTATCAGGTGTACATTCCTACCAGTCGGAGGACAGTGGTTCGCAGAGATCTTAAGTTTGATGAGCAGAAGGTCATGTGAGTTTCCCTTGAGAGGGAGATCCAAGTACAAGCTGTGGAGGAACTTTTGGTTCCTAAGGAGGAGGAGCCTCATACTAATGCAAAGTAGCCGCATGCAGAGGTTCTAGGAGTGGAGACATCCACTCAAGCAGAGTCTTCTAGAGATGGGTGGAAGTGCATGATAGAAGATGATAGATTGCTGTTGTATGCGAGAGAGAATGTGGGAGAACCATCTTCTCAGCGTAGACAGAGGAGGTCACCTGATAGGTACACTAGATACATGGCCCTTATCGGGGAATGTGTGGAGACCGAGCCATCTTCCTTTGAGGAAGTAGTGCAGAAGCTGATTTGGGTTGATGATATGGTGGAGGAGTATGACTCCATAGTTCAGAACAGTGTTTGGGATGTGGTTCCAAGACTGGAGAACAAGTCAGTTGTGAGTTCCTGTTGGCTTTACAAGGTAAATCAAGCTGCTGATGGTAGTGTGGAAAAGCATAAGGCAAGGTTTTTTGCTTGTGGATTTTCACAAGTCGAGGGGATCGACTATGATGATAATTTTTCTCCTGTCACAAGGTACTCATCTATCAGACTGATATTGGCACTATCAGCACAAATGGGTTGGAAGATCCATCAGATGGATGTGAAGACCGCCTTCCTCAATGGCAAGATTGAGGAAGAAGTGTACATAGAGCAGCCAGAAGGTTTTGAGACCTTCGATCGTGAGTCACATGTGTGCCAACTTAAGAGAGATTTGTACGGTCTGAAGCAAGCACCTCGTGCTTAGTACACCAGGATCAATAACTACTTCACCGGGTTGGGCTTCACAAAGAGTGAAGTGGATGTGAACTTATACAACATCATAGTGAAAGGTAAGTAGTTGATCATTGTTCTTTATGTTGACGATCTGATATTAATAGGTGATGATCAGTTGATTATGTCTTGCAAGGATGAACTTGCAAGAGAGTTCGAGATGAAAGACATGGGTCTCATGCACTACTTTCTAGGCATGGAAGTGTGGCAGAAGGATGGGGAAGTGTTTGTGTCTCAAGGCAAGTATGCCAATGAGATACTCATGAGATTCCACAAGGAGAAGTGAAAGCCCATGCAGACTCCTCTAGCAAGCAACTGGAGGAAGGAGGATGCTACTTCAGGAGAGGTAGTCGAAGCTACTGTGTATCGATAGCTTGTGGGTTCATTGATGTATTTAGTGAACACATGACTAGATTTGTGCTATGCGGTGAACCAGCTAAGTTAAGCTATGGTTCAGCCTACCAAGTTGTTTTGGAAGGAAACTAAGCATGTTTTGAGATACTTCAGAGGCACATCTCAATATGGATTATGGTACAGACAAATAAAGAGAGTGAAGCTACAAGGCTTCACCGATGCAGATTGGGCACGGAGTCCATCAGATCAAAAGAGCACATCAGGAGGAATTTTCAAACTTGGTTTAGTTGCAGTTTCTTGGTACAACAAGAAACAGAGGCCAGTTGCACTCAACTCATTAGAGGATGAATACATGGCTGCAAGTCAGGCAACATGTGTGGCCATTTGGATGTGGAAAATTCTAATTGGTTTGTTTGATCAGAGGATAGATCCAACTATGATCTATTGCGATAATCAGAGTTGTATCAAACTCTATGAGAATCCAGTATTTCATGATAGGTCCAAGCACATTGAAATTCAATGCCATCATCTTCGAGACTGTGTGGCGAGGAGGATCATGTTGTTGCAGTATGTTTCGATCGAGGAGCAAGATGCAAACATTTTGACTAAGGAATTGTCAAAGTATAAATTTGAGTTCCATAGAGACAGGATCGGGGTGGCAGATAATCCCTTTCTTGTTGAGAGGGAGCGTTGAAAATAGCAACAAGAAATGCTAAAAATAGAAATGCTAAAAATATCATTGCTAAAGATAGCATTTCAGGATATTCCAATTTTAATTTGTCCTTGAATTAAAATTTGAATTTAGTCTCACTAGCTGTTTGAAAAACAATTTATTTAATTCATCTTGGATAAGTTAGTTGGAGAGATTCAAACATGAAGTCTTTGTGAAGTCATGCAACATTTATTTCTTTGATTGAGGAAGTTATCCCTCAATTAAGGAGATAAGGATGAGTTGTAATTAGTTAGCTCAGTTAACTGAGTTAAGTCTAGTTATATTAGTTCCAAATAGTTTGTGGAACTGATTGTGAGTTCAGTTAGTTAATGCATGCATGCATGAAACTAGTATACTCTAGATAACTGAATATTCTCTCATAAATAACTCATGCATGTCAGTACAGACAAAGACCTAGTTGAGATTAAAGGTAGGGACAGTGTACTATCAGTTGCAAGAATTTTCCTATAAGAAAATCTCTTGCATGCAGAGGGAATTCATTCCTTGAGATTTGTGTAGTTTTACAGTGTGTTAGAGCAATGTGTGAGATAAGTGTCACACAAGGTTACAACTGGACCACCCAGGGAAAACTATGCAAGGAAATAGGAGGCTTGGAGGGCAGAGGGAAAGGCATATGTGTTGTCTATTATGTCTATGAGTGGCAGTGAGGGCTTGTACTGAGAGCTCAGAGCTGTGAGAGCTAAAGCTGTGTGTAATCGTGATATATTTCCACTTGTATGATAATACAGATAGTGGGGTTTTTAGCTAAGGCTTTCCCTAGAGTATTGTTATGTGTTTCATGTGTATGATTTCTTCTTCTCCGTTATATGTGTTCCGATTGATCTTGCGCAAATTGATTAAGCTTCGCAAAGTTTGATTGTAGAAGTAGATCTAGTATTTTGTTTTAGTTACATTGCATTATCAAATGATCTACAGTGAGAATTTCTACAAATTCCTCATCCAAGGAGTACCCATGTTGCATACTTTCGATGGACTCTACTACACGAAAGATGAGAAATACATCAAAAAACGTGATTGCATTCACGTTTTTCATGTATTTCTCAATTTTCATGTAGCAGGGTCCATTGAAAGTATGCAATATGGGTACTCCTTGGATGAGGAATCAAATTATACATCTAATGAGTGTTTCTGCTTGAAATTTGAGTAAACCCATACGGAGATAAGTTGAAAATACAAGTTGAAAAAATAGTTTTCTCTTTTTTCCCTCTAAAATTTGATGATGTAATCTAATCTTATTTTATCATTTCAACTATTATTTTATAATTTCCTTAGGAGGCCCATTTTAGACCTCAAAAATCCCTTAATGCAAAGTTCCCCTCATATAACAGAATTGGAGACATCAAAGAGATATATATGATAATATGGAAGAAATATTCTTTGAAGATGCAATAATAAAGGTCATATCACTTAAATCTAATCTACACAAATTGAAGGTATCAAAGGATGAAGGGATATCTTCATAAGATATCAACTGCAAGATCTGAGAGTGATTATTTCAGATAAGGAAATAATCAGTTTTATTCTAAATACACTAACTAATGAATAAGGTGACAAATGTCTATGAGGATAAAAGGCTATCTCATTCAAAAAATTGTGGTTTCTATGCAAGATAGAGGAAAACAAGTCGAAGGAAAAAAGTATTCAGACATTTGTCGAAAGGAAAGAAGAACATAGCTAAGAATCAATTCTATGAGCATTACAAGAAAGGTTGTCCTAATCTTAAGAAGGGAAATAACAAAGAAGATAGAGAAGTAGTCCATTTCACCAAAGAAGTGGAGGAAACTGAAAGAGGAAAAACATTAGAAGTAAGAGCTCATGACACCACCATAGGAAACATGAAGGATGTATGATAGTCATATATGAAGGATATAGCTCTTGAGAACCTGATTGAAAGCTCAAGTAACACTTATGGTAAAAAGGAAGAAATCATCCAGGAAAAGTCTCATCATACATCAGCCAAAAGGAAACATTTGTTGGATAGGGATATGCAAGATCCTCAAGATTCTATGATGGAATCTTCATCGGAAGGTTCACCAAACTAGAGAGGAAGCAAGCGTTTCATCAAGAATTCCAACTTATGGAATTCATGGGATGATGTTATGATGACATAAGAGGTGAAGCAGATCAAGGGGTTGAAACTCTTTTTAATCAAGGAAGTTACTGAAAGGAGCCTAGATTACCAAAATGTAAATGAGGTACATTTGCTTGTATTCAATATTATAAAATCATGTTGTATGGCTGTAGGTAACATGGATCATTTCTCGATCTTGAGAAGCATGATCAAAGGAAAGGAATCTCCTCCTATGAAAGGTTGCCGGAAGGCATGGGTCACACTAGATGAAATCAACATAATATGTCCTCATATGAAGTATGAGGTGGTTGACTACAATTGAGGAACTCTGATTGGAAGCTCCTAGGAATGAAATACGTGAAGAGAAAGAAAGGAAGATATCATAAACTATGCAACCATGGAAGAAGGCATTCAACATTCGAGACCAAGAATATTTGATTGGGAGATCTCTCAGAAATATATGAAGACTCTGATGGAAGTTTGGAAAAGATGGAGACCCTTGAAAATACATATATTTAGGAGACGTGTCAACATGTACGCTAGATGCTGATGCCTACAAGAAGATTCCATGATGAAAGACCCTCACATAGGTAATTATGATTTAAGTGCTCATTTCTTATTTGTGAACTAGTATCTGGATGGGCTTAAGTAGGACTGCTAAAAAGAAGAACTAAGGATGTATTCCTCGAGAACCATGAAGAAGGATGTAGTATCCTTCCAAAGAAAATGGTATGAAGAAGCAAACATGACATGAAGCAAGGCCAAATGTCAACTGATGAATCAATTTTTGATGAAAGGTATGATGACATGACTGACTCATGAATGAAAGTGATGGATGGTCTGTGCCCTATGAAGAAGTTCCAAAAGATGAAGAATCTCTGACAAAGGAATTCATGACATTGAAGGAAGGAGTTCTTCAAGCAACTGAGGAGCTGTTGTAGGTCCCTAATTACGAGGGAGCCTAAAAATAAGTTTCTCACTTGGAAGAAACTTGGAAATTCCTAAGCCATGAGGGAGCTTAGGTACATTCCTTCCGTAGTAATGAGTACATTCCTTTATTGGAATTGATATGTCCTCCCTAATTAAGAGGGAGAGATAGACACATCATTCTGGTCTTCACTTGAGAAGACAAAATAGAGGATTGGGTAAAAATCTGGCATTCAATTCTCTTTGAGGATGAGATAGTGCATCCAAGATAAGAGTAGTCATAGGGGACCGATATTCTTTTAGGACTATCTATCCAAGATAAGAATAGTCCAAATAAGGTCATACCCCATGAACACCTGGGTGGAGTATGTACCTTGAGAGACAACGATTATGGTGTCTATGAATCATTGGTCTGGCCAACATTGTGCTCTGATAATGTGGATAGAGCTATTAGTCAAGGCCTTTCTATGTGACAATGCTACTTGATATGATGATATACAGATGGGTTACCAATTCAACTCTTCTTATGTGAAATTATTCAGATTGAGAATGACCAAGTACCATTATGAATACCTCCCTAGTTAAGAGGGAGTATTGAACAATGTAACTAGGTCCGGTCTTCATAATGACTTGTAATTATGATTTTGTAAATGATGAAAATAAGAAAATACAATTATTTTTGTAATTCTTGCTTCATGGGTTTCATGAGTAAGAGATTTTATTTTAGATGGCTCCCATTGAGAGCCTTAAGTATTTTTCATAAAAACCATATAGAGTCAATTTCATGTATGAAGAATGTATATGAGTCTATAAAAGTGTCTAGAAGCCCTCCAACAACAAGCACTAATCCTCCTCTTCAAGTTGACCTCAAGACGAACAATACTCATGTCGGCTCACCTATTTGGAGACACAACCCTTCATAAGAATAGGTCAGTTTATTTATGGGACAACCACTATAAATAGGTGTGTAGAGGTTTCACATTTCTACAGTGAAGTTTAGATACATCTTTGAGATTTTCAGATGGACAATGGTAGTAATCAAGTTCGATCACTTTGAATTCTGGTGGCCTAAGTTCAGATATCTTTGTGGAGATTACAATGACATAGTTCAGATGGAAGGAACAACAAGAAGAGATGAAGGGACAACACATTTTTTTCTACGGATAATCACTGAAATAATAGTTAGGATTTTTGAGAGAAGGTATTTGTATTTCAACAGAGGAACAATATTCGGTCAATGGTATATATACTACAGATTGATGCTATGCAGAGACCACATTTTGGTGCAATAATAAGAATGTAGTTCAATGCCATAAAGGAACTACATTTCAGTGATAGACCAATGTTTCGGTGCTAATATAGTGGTCACATTATGGTGTCATTACATTAACATGCTTCAGTGCCATCTCTAGTATATCTCTAGTTCATTGAGGAGATGATCTCAATGTTAAGAAGGTCTAAGAGGAAGAAGAGTCAAGAAGAAGAAAAGAGGAGAAGACAAAGAACTAATGTCTTGGTTTTGGAGTCGCTAATAGGTAAAGGGTCTTAGTCTTGGTATTCGTCAATTGGAATCTCTATAAGAATAATTTGTGCGGATTTTCCTCTCAAAGATTGAGAGGTTTTGGCCCTGGCTGATAGCTTACATTTTGTGTCTCTTGTTTATTTATGTCCATGCATTGGTTATTCTTTGATGAAGAAGAACACTAATAATCTAAGAAGAAGAAGATTCTAATCTAAAGAAGTAAAAGACATTCACAAGAAGTTACTAATCGAAGAGAAATCACCTAATGCTAATTCCTTAGATTTCTCAACAATAAGAATGTTTAATGTAGATTATATTTCATCCTAGGTCTTTGAATGTTTATGATTGTAAGCCCTCAAAAGTTGAACCCGACTGCTATTGACTACTTTTGTATCCCTATTTATTTGTGTATGGAATGTTGTATATCTGTTCAACTTAGTGTCCATCTTTTACCAAATTGTAGTACAAAAGGAATTGAGAAATCTAGTATCCATATATGAGATTATGCTCCTTGATATTCTGAAGTGTAATCAAACCTATTCGAAGAAAAAGTTTTCTACTTCTTATCCTTTGGTGGTTTTTTTACAAGGCATAAAATGCGCATCTTATTGAACCTATCAACTACCACAAACAAATAGTCACGTCCTTTCATGGTTGTTAGCAAACCATCTACAAAATCCATGGAAATGCTTTCCCATGGTTGAGGAGGTATAAGTAAGGGTTGGTAGAAACCTTGCTTTATATTACTAGGCTTGCTAATACAACAAAGAATACATCCTCTACTATATCAAACTACATTTTTTTGCATTCTAGGCCAACACACATACCTTTGTAAATTTGAAACTACCTTGCAACACCAAAATATCCTATAACCTTTGAGGTATGAGCCTCTCTGATAAGTTACAATTGTTCAGTTTTAGGAACATAGAGCTTATCTAGCTTGTAGGGAAATCCATTGTAGATATGATAGTTATCTTTACCATCACCTTCTATTACATGAATTTGGCCTTATAACTATTAAAACATATCTTTAAAGTCATCATCTTCTTTGTATGCATCAAGAGTAAAAGGATTCATGTGCATAAGAGTTACCAAAGTTGTGATATTAGATGTGGGTGGTCTTGAAGGCATCTTTTTCAACTTATTAGTGTTGTGCTACTTATATTTGATAACTAGATGAAATGGTTGAAAAACTCCCACCCACTTTTAATAATTGGTTTTTTTAAGTTTACTTTGGGCATACTATAGTGGTTCATGACCAATGTGGATAATTGTTTCCTTTCCCATTAGATGGTACTTCTAGTTCTTAATAGTTTGAACTAGGGAATAAAGTTTATTATCATAGGTAGGATAGTGTAGGACCCTCCTTTGAAACATTTTAATAATATAACATACCACATTACCTCTTCACATGAAAACTGCTTCCATAGTATGCCCACTTAAATTTATCTCATCTCTAAAAGGTTTTTGCAAGCTAGGTGTTGACACCTAATCCTCATGATTAGGTGAATATATGTAAATAGATAAATAAGTAATATGAATAGTCATCAGGAGATGAACTGAACAATCCCTCCCTCATGTATATAATGAAGACCTACCTGATGGAATATGACACACAAATCATTTTTTCCTTGTGGAGTTACTACCTGGCCTGAGATGGCATCAGAGCCATCTCCTTTTTTTAGCTTTTAGTCCCTTTGTACCTCCCTAGTCTGCTCCTCTGCTCTCCATTCAAAAGATCTGTCCATTCAAAGCGTTGTCTCTCGATTCAAAACTGTCGTCCATTCATAATTCACTGCATACAAAGCACTACATACTGAATGTTTCATAGTGACTTGAACGCTGCTGCCACATTCCTCTACTACAACGCTGGAAGCTTTCCTTTGCATCTTGTTTTTCCATACGCTGCTCACTCTATATGCACTGTTTCCCATATCTCTGCCCATATCTTCAGGATTTTATGTCCGACTATAGTCCTCTACTCTCCTCGTCTTTATACTATCACGAACACCAGGACGAGGTTTGTTTGGGTCGAAAGCAAACGTGGCATGTTTGTTAATTATTTTACTTTCCTCGTAGGGAATTTTCGGGTGCTTTGCCTCATGGTGAATTTCCATTGTTTTGATATTAGGGGTGGTCATTTTATAATGAGGGCATTCATACTTGGCATAGCCACCTTTCTCAACACCGAGACGACCAACTAAACCTGCCTTTCCTCCCCCTCTGCTTGTAGTTGCTGCAACAAATTTTGTTGCTATTTCCTTGGATGTGTGCTTCTTCCACCGCACAAAAAAAAAATATGCCCACACAATAAACCTCGGCCTGATGTTCCATATTATCACCGATTCAAATAAATGTGTTCCTTGTGAGTTCACGATATTTGAACTGTTTTCAAGTGCTCCTCGTTGTTCTTTTTCTTATCTGCATTAGTGTATGGTATATTTTTCAGAACTGCATATGATATTGATATCAGATTTCATTTTGTCATATATATATATATATATGATGGTTGACATATAGGGGGGCCGATATCAAAGGAGATGAATCCGACATGAATCTTGAGTGATAGGTGGAGCTGAGTGCTACTTCTAGTATGGATATGTCATGTGTTATATTGAAGTTTTATAGTATATACGTTGAGATTAGATTGGTGAAGACCAAATTCAGATAGCTTTGTTGCCTTTTCATGTAAAACAATTCAAGAACATTGCAGAAAAATGATGAGGAAGAGATTTGAATTTTTTTTGAGAATGCATAGCTGATCTATGTTTTATATTTTCATTAAAGACAAAGATATTACATGGAGAGAATGCCCTTTTGAAATGTAAAAAAAAAATAAAAAATTCCACCAGAAATACAATTTTACTGTATATTCGCAGAAGTATTTTTCTATTAGAAGAAGTTTTTTTTTTACAGAATGCATTCAATAATATCCATGGTGGGAATAGTTCTCACTGGAAAGGAGAACTATCCTGAATGGTCCCGGATGATAAAACACACCCTCATTTTCAATGATTTGTGGAAAGGAGTGTGTGTCGGAGACGGAGACATGAACTAGTACAACCTACCTCAGACAAAGAGCTCGTCATTTTGGAAAACAAGAACAACAAAGCTTATGCATTAATCACAACATCTGTAAATGAAGAGGTGAGTCACCATATTTCGTCACATTCAATTGCTTTTGAAGCCTTACAAAAGCTGAAAAAACTCTATGACTCACATTCTGCACTTGAAGTTGTTCAACTCATGATTAAACTCTTCACTTTTGAACTGCAAAATAATGATCCTCTTGCTCTTGCATCTGAAGTAAAGTCTATAATGCATGATATTAAATCCACTAAGGTTGAATTGGATATTCCTCTTATTGCTTTTCTCAAGGCACTTTATCCTACTTACTCCAATTATCTTGAGTCATTGCAAGCAAATGCAAATCTCTAAGATATCACCTTTGACTCTCTTGTGAAAAAGTTTGCTGAAAGAGAGAAAGATTTTGGAAAGAAGACAGCCCCTGCATCTTCTGAAGAGGCTGTGTGCCTTGCTCACAAATAAAAGCATCTTACTCAAGATTCTTCAAGAGGAAGAGGTGGTCGAAGAGGAAGAGGAAAATATTTCAGAGGCAGGGGGGGACGACATTCTCAAGGAGAAAAGGTATATTTGCACTGCATTCACTGCAAAAGAAATGGATCACATGATTCCTATACATGCAAGCTACATGGGATAAAATTGAGCAGAAAAGAAACCAACAGAAAGGTAAAACTAATGATACAGACAAAGGTAAAGCACCTGAATCTACTCGCTATGTTGTGGCACAATGTAATATTGGAGTAAATGAAGATTTATTTAATGCTTCACTTGCTTCTTGGAAAAATGATTGGTTTCTTGATTCAGGAGCAACATGCCACGTGACTCATAGAAAAGATTTTTTTGAAGATTTCACTGACAATGTTGATGGAGCAGTATACTTTGCAGACCAATCAAAAATCAAGCCATCAGGGCTTGGGACAATCAGGCTTAAATTGCCTGGTCTTCCAGACTTTCTTCTGGATCATGTTCTATATCTCCCACAACTTAAGAGAAACTTGTTGTCCTTGGTCCGCATCCACCAGCAAGGTCACTCCATTCATATGTTTGATGGCAAGTTTGAGGTAAGAAAAGCATCGACCACTCACTTGTCATGAGGGGAATAGAAGAAGAAAGGCTTCTCAAGCTGCAAGGAACCTCTGCTCATGCACAACATTTCTCATACAATTCTCATCATGAATAAGGTACACTTCCATAAAGTTTATTATGGCATGCTATATTTGGACATTTGAACTATGACAGTCTCTGCTTGTTGAAGAAAAATGGTGTTGCTGGTTTGCCTACAATTCCTAGGAAACTTAAGCAATGTGATGCTTGCATTCTAGGAAAGCGTAGCAAACAGTCTTTTCATGATTCACATTCAAGAGCGCATAGAAAACTTGAACTCATTCATTTAGATTTATGTGGTCCAATGCCTATTCCTTCTGCAAATGGAAATAAATATATCATGACATTTATTGATGACTACACCAGAATGTGTTGGGTTTATTTATTGAAGAACAAATCTGATGCTTTTCAAACATTCAAGAATTTTTATAAATGGATTGAAAATGATGCACAATCTCATATTGGGTCTATTCGCACTGATAATGGAAAAGAATACACATCAAATGAATTTGAAAACTATCTTCGCCAACATGGGATCAAACATCAAACAAATGTGCCTTATAATCCCCAACAGGATGGTGTAGCTAAAAGAATGAATAGGACAATTTTAAATATGGTACAATCCATGCTCTTCTTCAAAAATGTAAAGATAATGTTTTGGGCTGATGCTATTCTATGTGTTGCATATATAAAGAATAGATGTCCATCTAATGCTATAAGAAACAAGACTCCATATGAAATGTGATATGGACATGTTCCTTCGGTAAAGCATCTCAGGGTCTTTGGTTCCACCTGTTGTGCCTTGATACCAAAGGTACATAGAAACAAACTTGGTGCTAGAAGTCGTAAGTGTATCTTTTTGGGGTATTCAAACACCTCCAAAGCATACCATCTCTATGATGAAGTAAATAAGAAGTTTGTTGTATCTTGAGATGTAATTTTTCTTGAATCATCCAAAACTGACAATGTTGTTGAGCGGCAACTTGATCGCTTGGATAGATTCACAAAAAAAAATCATTTCAAGAATTTGATAATCA
>APFE030202778.1:2290-49812 GCA_000404065.3 Pinus taeda
CAGCCAGACCCTCAGCAGCAGTTGAGTCAGTCGCAGGGATCCAGTGGGCAGGGATCAGGAGGATCAGGAGGATCAAGGGGTACATCTATGAGGATGTCAGGTCCATCAGTGAGCAGTGGCTCACCGAGCCAGAGAGGTGGTGCTCCGAGCAGGTCACAGAGCAGTTCACTGGGGAGTCCACTGATGGACAGTTCACATGGTACCTCAGCTTCTACAGGTTCAGGTGCAGGCAGAGGACAGCAGACAGGCAGTGAGGAGTTCAGGCTACTGATGGTGATGAGGAGGAGTTTCATTCTCCTATGGGAGAAGCATGCTCAGGGAAGAGGAAGCCCAAGTGGCTTCAGGACACCTTGAGAGATGCCACATCTGTTGCTGAGCCGAAGAGGCCGGTCAGAGAGAGTAGACCACCTGAGAGATTTTGTAGCTATATGGCGATGGTTACCAGCATCCTTGACTCTGAGCCTTCTAGCTATGAGGAGGCAGCTAGCCAGCAGGTCTGGAGAGAGGCCATGCAGGAGGAATATTCTTCTATCATGAAGAATGATGTTTGGGAGGTAGTGCCGAGGCCTAAAGGCAAGTCCGTGGTTACTTCCAGATGGCTTTACAAGGTAAAGCATGCTGCAGATGGCAGCATTAAGAAATTCAAAGCGAGGTTTGTGGCTAGAGGTTCTCCCAGGTAGAGGGAGTTGATTATGAGGAGACCTTCGCTCCCGTGGCTCGATATACTTCGATTCGCTCCATTATATCGATAGCAGCAGAGATGGGTTGGAAGATCCACCAGATGGATGTAAAGACCGCATTTCTCAATGGCTTCATACAGGAGGAGGTGTACATTGAGCAGCCACAGGCTTTGAGGTGCATGGGAAGGAGTCCCATGTGTGCAGACTGAAGAAGGCCCTTTATGACCTGAAGCAAGCTCCCAGAGCTTGGTACTCCAGGATAGATACTTATTTGCAGGGGATGGGTTTCACAAAGAGTGAGGCAGATCCGAACCTTTACTTTATTGTGATAGGTGAGGAGCCTCTCATTCTGGTGCTGTATGTGGATGACTTGGTCATTACAGGTGCAGAGAGACTCATAGAGCACTGCAAGAGAGACTTTGCGACGAAGTTTGAGATGAAGGACATTGGCTTGATGCATTGCTTTTTGGGTTTGGAGGTGTGGCAGGAGGAGGGGCATTTCTTCCTGGGGCAGGGGAAATATATTATGGACATCCTTAGCAGATTCCACATGGAGGATTGTAGACCCATGTCGACACCGATGATCACCAACTGGAAGAAGCTTCATGCTTCGGATTCCGAGTTGGTGGATCCCACATTGTACAGGCAGCTGATTGGTTCCTTGATGTATTTGGTCAACACTAGACCAGATATCTGTTTTGCAGTCAACACGATGAGTCAGTTTATGTGTGAGCCTAGGAAGGTTCACTGGGTGGCTGCAAAACACATTTTGCGGTACTTGCAGGGGACAGTGGATTACGGTCTGGACTACAGGCAGGGAGATGGAGTGAGATTGGTAGGATACACTGATTCTGATTGGGCAGGTTGTGCTTCTGATAGGAAGAGCACTTCAGGGTGCTGTTTTGGGTTGGGTTCAGCAGTAGTATCATGGTTCAGCCGGAAGCAGCAGTTAGTAGCACTGAGTTCAGCAGAAACAGAGTATATGGCAGCCAGTCTAGCTAGTTGTGAGGCCATCTGGCTTCGCAAGATGTTGTTTGGCTTATTTGGTCAGCCGTTGAGACCTTCAGTGATTTACTGTAATAATCAGAGTTGCATTAAACTCACGGAGAATCCAGTATTTCATGACAGGTCAAAGCATATCGGGATCAGATATCATTTCATCAGAGACTATGTTCAGAAGGGAGCTGTGAAGCTTGAGTATATTTCCACTGATGAGCAGGTAGCAGACATTCTTACCAAAGCCTTACCACGGGGCAAGCATGTTTACTTCAGAGACAAGATGGGTGTGGTGAGGAACACCTTCCTCGGTAAGAGGGAGTGTTGAAATTTGGTACCGGAGGACAGGTGGTTCCCTTAGGCTTTGATCTTTGGCCTAGGGAAAAGTGTCCAAAAGATTTTAATTTTTCTCCTAAAGTGACTTTATAATTTTTATAAAGTTAAAATCTAATTTAAAAGTGACTTTAAGTGATAAAGTTACTAAGTCTAATTTTAAAGTGACTTTTATAAAGTCAATGAAAAATTAGAAAGGAAAAGTGACTTTGGGAATAAATGACTAAGTGGGTCTTTATTAAAGTGGGTGAATTAAAAAATAGAAAGTGAGATTTAAATGTGCATTTAATCTCAGCCATTGATCTAAATCTATTTCAGCCATTGGATTTAGGGATCACCCAAAAGTCACTTGGATCACCCAAAATTCACTTGGAGTTATATTAAGGGAGAAAAAGGAGGAAAAGATCACATTCGATTCAATTCTTTCATGAGCAGATTGAGAGAAGGAGAGCAAGAGAGCAAGGGAGATTTTTGGACAGTGAGTTGCGGAGTATCAGCAGCGGAGTAACAACAACGAAGTTTCAGCAGGGCAGTTTTTCAGCAAGGCTGAGTTTCAGTAACGCTGAGATAAGTTGTAAAAGTTTGCTTGTTGATTTTTGCTGAATATTTTCTTGCTGTAAAAAGGCTTTTTTTAGAAATAAAGAAGAGCTCTCAAACTGGTTTTCCCCAAGAGTTGTAGGTGGTTTTTCCAGGGTCACATTAACAAAAAATATCAGTGTTTTAATGGCTGTTTATTACTGTTGATTTTTATTTCTGCAATTTCCAGCATTCTGTAAAATTTCCAGAATTTGTGTTTTCAGCAAATTTTTTTTTTTTTAGTTTGTTGAATGTATGGTTATGGGAAAGGGCATTTAAGTACATGGGAGAAATAAGGAGAAACTGAAAACCGGGGTGGAAAAACAGAAATTTTTAACAGTCAAGTGAAGAAGGGCCAAGGGCAAAGCCAAGCAGAACTAGCGTGGAGGAGCACCTTTCAAGGGAAAAAGGACATGAGCAAAGTTAAATTCTTTTCATGTTGTAGGTTCAATCATTATGTCAAACGATGTCCCAAGAAAAGGAAAGTTAAAGGGAAAACTTCTATAGCAGTAGCAGCGCAAATGGATGACCTTTCCGAGAAGTTTGAAAAGGAGTTTGCTTTGGTCTCTTGCTTTTCTGGCACCATCACTTGTGGTGTGTGGTTTGTGGATAGTGGATCTTCTTGTCATATGACAAGATCTCAAGACCTCTTTACCAACTTTGTAAGGAGCACTGAGATCTCTATGTAGAGCTTGGAGATAATGCGAGATATGTAGTGGAGGCCCAAGGGTGTTGGTAGCATATAGTTCTAGTTGGACTCAGGGAGTCTTATGGAGATTAAGGGAGTTGTTGAGTTCAAGGGTCTGATGATCGATCAACCAGGAGCAGTTTGTGGAGCTCGAGACTTGTGTGTGGAGGACTTCTACAACAGATGATGGGTAGTCCTCCTAGCCCGTGTTCATTGTGGGAGATGGACATCTTGCAGTGATAGGTGGCAGCCCTCCGTGCCTTATGTTGGTCTTCATCGGAGCAACGTAGGAAGACCATAGTGGGCGAAGTCCTTGAGTAGCCGAGGAGCAGTAGTGGGCAGTTGAGAGAGTTGTTCACAAGTGGAGCTGTTAATAACTCAACAGGAGTCTCGATGTGTTGTGGCCTTGATGGACTAAGGCACAACTAGAGAGTAGGTTGACAGTCGAGATTCAGTGGCCAGATGGACTTGGAGCATTGATAGAGGTAGGAGCTGCAGATCAGGAGTCAAAGGATCGGGCAGGTATAGGGTACGACTGATGGGAGCTGAGAGAGTCGACTTCATCAACCAGATGGTTAGAGTATCTTGTTGAGGGTAGATTGGTTGTCGATGGACTGACACCAAGCCCCAGTTTTGTATCTTGTACTAGTGGATGTATGAGGGCCATTATCCTTGGTACGGGAGCCCTATACTGTTGTATTATATGTTGTTTAATATAATGAAGTTGGGTTGAAAAATGTAAAAAGTTGTCTATATTTTGTGCATGTGTGATTTATTGTTGTTTATATTCCGCTATGCAAAGTAGTATCATTGAGATTATTGGTTTCGTAGCGTCAGAGATTTTACGTTTCTATCCTAGACCCAAGGTCGTGGAAATTTAACAGGATGCACCTTTTACCAAGCTTTATGCCACAATCTTGTACTTGTGTATTTCAAGTGAGCTTGAGTGGATGCACTTTAGGGCTAGTGGATATGGAAGATTCCACTTGGACTAGTTGATATCTAAACAAGTATAAGACCATCATGATTGGATGCACCTTTTACTAAGCTTTATGCCACAATCTTGTACTTGTGGCTTTCAAGTGAGCTTGAGTGGATGCACTTTAGGGCTAGTGGATATGGAAGATTCCACTTTGAGTATTAGAGCATTAATAACATCTTTAGGCTCTATGCCATTATTTGAGGAGGCTTGTTATTGCACTTTGAAAGTCTTCAATTATTTTGTGAACTTTTGAAAGGTGTTGTATTTGATTTGAGTGGCATTGTTCTAGAGGTTCCCTGACATTGACATCTTAGAGAGCTTTCTGGCTATTTCCATGAAAATTTACAAGTTGGCTCTTGGTCATCTGTACACCACAGCTCTTGGACTTTATGAAGAGTACTATAAAGGTCAAACATGAGTGTTGTCTCACATTGACACTTTTTGGGGTCTACATTAATGAGTTGGAATCCTTTCTACACTATCCATGGCCTATAACACTTCATCAAGAGTTCTATATGGGCAAATAAGCCTCGTCTCTCTCTTCGATTCTTTTTGGGTTCTACGTTAATGATCTAGATTCCTTTCTTAGGGAGCACAAGAGAGGGATGGTTGTTTTCTATGCCATGTCTTGATCTCCTTGCTTCTATTTGCTAAGGATGTGATTCTTGTTGGAATTTCTAAGTCTAACTGTTAGAAATCCTTCTGATTTATTTCTGCCTACTTGTTCTGTTTAATTAACAAGTTATTTACCATGTAAATACTGAAAATAAATACAAGTACATGTTCAACACATTACAGATCATCAATTGAAGAAAAAAAAAAGCACACAAGTGACACCGTTGTTTTTGGACCAATGTCCATGGAAAAACCCAATGCGGGAAAACCGGTGCAGCTATCTGAGAGTTTTATTATTAAACAGTTTCAGAATACAATCTGAGTGCCAAATTGGCTCACCCAATAAAGAATGATCTCGGTAGTAGTACCTCTCAGTCGAAGACAGATATTACGGCTAAAGCCCCGGATGAACAATCCCACAACTCTCAGCTCCAATTTGCCCCACGAAATCTCTGGCGTCTGCCTTTAGGGACTGCGTCAGCCTCTCTGGCCCAGCGTCAACCCAACTCGCCATACGTCAGCCTTTAGAGCCTCTGCATCACCCACGCTGGCTCTCTCTGGCACTGCGCAGCTCTTGGCTACCTTTGCGTGGGCCCTGACTGGCTCTGCGTGGCCTCTCACTGGCTTTGCGTCCCTCTCTCGGCTTCTGCGTTGATGCTCCCGTTACCCGCTCTGCCTCTCTGCTTCTGTATTCACTGCCCCTCAGCTGCAACTCTGATCACTCCTTAGATTTCCTCAGCAAGCCCTGCCCCAGAAAATTGAATTCTTGATCAATTGGGTGTGTTCTCCAAGTTATCCTTAAGCCTCCTCTTATACTTTTCTCATTGACAATTCAACGGCCGAGATTAAGCCCCTAATCAACAACTAAGATTAACTCTTGCTTGATCCATGACTTTTGGACCATTCTAACACAATTTTATATTAATACACATTAATATTTTATTTTCCCTAAGTTAAGACTTAGGGACTCCATTAAAAATTTAAATTATTTTAATATCTCTCAAATTGTGTAGAATTTGCCCAAGCCATTTTTGGGTTTTGGAGATCTCATGTGCCTTAGCCTCTCCACCAAGTTTGAAGGCTAGAGTACATCTGATGCTACCCCAAATCAACACTCCCTCTTAGCGAGGATTGTGCTCTAGTAATACTCCTAACTGAGCATCACCCTGATCATCTGGCATCAGTCCTTGTTATGAATATAATTCATAACAATTAGATAAATAAAGTAAATATAAATATTAAATAATTAAATATTATTTAGATTAAATAATCATTAAATTAAGTGAAAAGGCATGTCTAAAAGACATGCCCATTCACGAAAGGTCACCTGCTGAGGTATAAAAGCAGGGCCTCATTGTAACATTTATATCATCTTATACAATTATATATATTAATAAATTATTATTACAAATACCTGTGTGTATTTTAACAATTAAGCCTACAAGCTATCAGTTCTCGTGCTCAGCCATAAGTTTTTATGCTTTAGTGGTATCAAAGCCATGGCACGCGATATAATCATGCAGGCCTTTGAATGCAGTTCGCCGCACAATGTGCCATTACATTCATATCTTGATTACGTTGGACAGTTTAGTATTGAAGAAGTATTTCAGCATTTAGAAAACTTATGTGCAGAAATTAAAGCATGCCGAAAGGAAATTTCAGTTGAAGAGGAAGGGGTTAGTGAAGGTGAGGATAACCAAAGTGAAGTCAGTGAGTGTCTATCTAGTGAAGATGAAGGTGAAGAAGAAGAAGTTGTAGAAGATTCTAATTCAGAGACTGAATCTAAACCTACTAGGGAATGCGAAGAAAAGAATGATGAAGACTTTGAATTCAATTGGGAATGTGAAAAGGACAACTCAGACTCGAAATCCAATTGGGAATATGAAGAAGAAGAAAAAGGAAATGATTTTGATGAAGAAATAAAAATTGATGTAAAAAATGACGACCAAGGTGTGCTTGTCAATATGTTTTCTAAGTTATCTGTAACCTCAACCTCAACCTCAACCTCCAATGATGGAGATAGTACAGTCCCATTACATATAAAATTGCAAGGAACTATCTACGGAAGAGGCATCTCATCTCTGAAACGGAAATGGAAATTTTTGGAGATGAGGATGTGAAGTTTTTATGCTGTGAGGTTCCCTCTCCAACAGCTAGCTGTTTCTTTTTCTTGTTTTCCCTTCTCCTCCTTGTTATGTGCGTTCACATATTGAGGGAATCTCAGAGGATGATGGAGGATGATCTGCAAAGAAATGGCGTTGCGAAGATTAAGATGACAGACATGGAGAATTCCAGAAACTATTTGCAGCAACTATGTGCCCGAGAAGTGAACTATCAACATCAAGCTATTAGGTTAAAGGGAAAGCATTTATTCATAGGATTTCACGCCAAGAAGATATACCAGATGGGAAACCTCAGATGATTAGATGCCTTGTTGCATCGGATAGATTATTGTTTGTGATGGGAGTACATGCAAAACTGGTGGCAATTACTCATGATCAAAATTATAACCCTCCACTGATATATCAAGTGAAGCCTGAAATAGCAGAAGATGATGTGAAACTAGCTTACTCTACTATGTTTTATGATAGCGAGCATGATTGACTGTTTATATATGTGAAAACTACTGCGCAAGGTTTTGATGATCCATTGAACACCTTTGATCATATTGAGGTCGGTTCAATATTGAGTGGAAATCCACGGGAAGGGGCAACCCACATCTTCGAAGAAGTCAAAGCTCAGATTCCGCAATTTGATATTCCAAATCGCCTTGCGCTGTTTAGATCTAGAATGGAATCAGATGATGATGAGGAGCGTGATATACCCCGGTATTGCTACACGACCCTCACTTTGGATGAACCTTATGATTATCACACTGGTAGAGTGGGACCAGATGAGTATTGGGTTCGAGTGAGATTGGGAAGGCCAAGAAGCTCCAGAAGTGTTTTCTTTCCAAACTATCTCTTGAGTCCAGGATTTGGACCACCTGATGAAGTAGATATTTGCATTTCTGCTAACAAGAAAAAACTTTTTCATGAGCATATGTCTTCAATCATACTGTTAGAGCCCGGAGGACCACATTGTGAAATCTTTGAAATATGTGAGACACACATTATTTTAAAGCAGCCTGGATTTCCCTTGAACATTTTCGATGCAAGGAATTCAAAAGCCGAAGGTGTATCTGTTTCAACTAGTGATGTGGTTGATGGGGTTGAGATTCACCATCATTCCATTGTCTCTACCCTTGCCAAATAAATCGAGCATGACTACCTCCCCAACCGCTGTCGTTCCCCGCCTAAACACTGTCTCCCTAACTCTGTTTTTCATTTCCCTCCAACGCATCAATTGTTGCACAGTTTTCAAACCATCGTATGGACTTATAATTCTAAAATTTTATAATTATTAATTATATGATATAATTCATATTTATAAGTTATATAATTATTAATTATAAAGTTTTATATATATAATATATATATATATATATATATATATATATATATATATATATTAAAAATTTAGAGTAAAATATATATATATATATATAATTATATATATATATATATAAGGGAATAGTACTGATAAGCTACATGACGAATCGATGACGAGACACTAAGTGAAGAAAACCCCCAACAATATAGCTTTGAGGACAAAGCTTCTGAAGGGAGAGGCTATGTTATGAATATAATTCATAACAATTAGATAAATAAAATAAATATAAATATTAAATAATTAAATATTATTTAGGTTAAATAATCATTAAATTAAGTGAAAAGGCATGTCTAAAAGACATGCCCATTCACGAAAGGTCACCTGCTGAGGTATAAAAGCAGGGCCTCATTGTAACATTTATATAATCTTATATCATCTTATAGAATTTTATATATTAATAAATTATTATTACAAATATCTGTGTGTATTTTAACATATTAAGTTTTCAAGCTATCAATTTTTGTGCTTCAACATAGTTTTTATGCTTCAGTCCTTATGCTGATGCTAGGCTTGTTGCCCAACATCCTCTGAAGCTGCTGCATCATGTACTGCTACCCATGGCCCTGCCACTGCCATTGTTGCATCTGTACAACAACTCCCTCTGCATCCGTGTTGCTACCCATGGCTCTGCCATTGCCACTGCTGCATCTGCACTGCAATCCCTCTCATCATGCTGCCCATAGCACTGCCACCGCTAACTGTTGCACTGCAACTCAGTTACTGAGAAGTAAGTAACTGATCTCCCAACTGTGACATCTCTGTCAGGCTAGAGACACCCTCGATGCTGAAACTCCCTCTATCACTGACAAGTGCTCCCTCTCTGACCTCTGCGTTGCTTCAACAACTCTATGCATCTCGCACTGCTGCCTCACGCTGTCTTGGGAAACCTGCACTGTAGCTCCCTCTGACGCTCCATCTGCATCTGTCTCTACTGACATCTGCTAGTACTACTACTACTCTTCGGGGCTCCCGTAGCAAGGTCTAATCCAAGAGGTTGGGTACCTCGAGGATCTTGCCCCTCATCGCCTGTAGTCTGTCTGACTAGAGCTCGATGTCTCCCCATTTCCACTCAAGTGGTGTGTGTGCACTCATGGCACAGTCATCGTTTGTCTCCACTTCCTTCTCTGCCCTTACTGGCACAACCTTGGTCTCAGAGGCCTCTCCCTTGCTCTTCTTCCTTGGACACTGGGTTGCATAATGACCCAACTCCCCACAATGGAAGCATTTTACCTTGGAGAGGTCCTTCTTCTTCCGTGTCTCCTGCTTTCCCTCAGATGCTAGGGTAACGTCCACCTCGTCCTCCTTCTTGATTCTGATCCCCTTGCCGCTGCGTCTCGCCTTGCTCAGCCTTCTGATCTCTTCTTGGCGAAGAGCCTCTCACATCCACCTCCTCCTCCTGCTTGATTCTGATCCCCTTGCCGCTACTTCCCGCCTTGCTCAGCCTTCTGATCTCTTCGTGGCGAAGAGCCGCCCGCATTTCCTCCCAATCTGGAAGGGTTGCCCTGCCCAGTATGCTTTGGACAAACACCTCCCAGTCTTCAGAGACTGCGTTCAGGGTTGTTCTCACCATCAATTCTTGATGCGGCGTGGCCCCTATGGAAGTTAGCTGATCCCGGATCTCCTTCAATCTACCGAGGAAGATGTTGATCTGTTCTCCCTTATGCATCTGGTATGATCGCAGCTGATTTTCTAGTAACATCCTTCTCTGCACAGAAGTATGTTGGTACAATTTCTTTAGGGCCTCCCACATCTCATTTGCCGTGTCCTTTTCAGCAATATGTGGTACTGCATGGTCCTTGACCCCGTCAAGAATGATGCTCTTGGCCCTTGCCATTGCCTCCTTGTACTTGTCGTTATTAGTTGGGTCAACTGGGATTGCTATCGTCCTCAAGGCGAAGTGCTTGACACGATTCCTGTCTAGTATGAATAAGATTTTGGCCTTCTAGACTACGAAGTTTGAGGCTTCGTCCAGCCTGTCCTGGTCTCTTACCCTGTTCATTGCCATCTCGCTGCTCCTCTACTTCCCTCCTGGAAGTTCTTGGTGCGACTTCCTCTGAGCCTCGATTTTCCTCCTGGAAACACTTCTACCAATGTCGAGATGCCCCCACTCCGATCCTTAGTGCCGCTGCACCACTGATCTAGATTTCTTGGCTAGAAACCCTTGGTAGCAACTCCCTCCTCCTTGGCTTTGCCCTGTTAGGTACTGTTTTGATTACAGTACCCCACCAACTCCACTCTGCAACTTACCCACAACCTCCTAAACCCCAACAACCTGAAGGTTAGAGCTCCTAGACTTTGCGCAATCAGGTACTGGCTGAAATGCTCCCCTAGCCAACTTCGTCAACCCTCCTGGTCTTTGCGTGAGCTTTTTCTGCCCTCCTCAGTCTCTGCGCTGGCCTCTTCCTAGTTCAATCTTGATGACGTGGGCGCTGCGTCACCCCTTCCTTGCTGCTACTCTGCTAGGAACAACTTTTGTCACTCGGGACAATTGTTTTCTACCGCTGTTGCTTTGCTTGGCTGATATCCTCAGTTCTCCTATGATCTACAA
Organism: Pinus taeda; assembly: GCA_000404065.3. Taxonomy (NCBI): domain Eukaryota; kingdom Viridiplantae; phylum Streptophyta; class Pinopsida; order Pinales; family Pinaceae; genus Pinus; species Pinus taeda. The sequence goes on from APFE030202778.1 coordinate 13,201, forward strand.
CCACACTCCGATACCATGTTGGAATTTCTAAGTCTAACTGTTAGAAACCCTTCATGTACCTTCTAATTTATTTATGCCTACTTGTTCTGTTTAATTAACAAGTTATTTACCATGTAAACACTGAAAATAAATACAAGTACATGCTCAACACATTACAGATCATCAACTAAAGGAAAAGAAAAGTACACAAATGACCCCATTGTTTTTGGACCAATGTCCCTGGAAAAACCCAATGTGGGAAAACCAATGCAGCTATCTGAGGGTTTTATTATTAAGCAGTTTTAAAATACAATCTGGGTGCCAAACTGGCTCACCCAACAGAGAATGATCTCGGCAGTAGTACCTCTCAGTTGAAGATAAATATTACGGCTAAACCCCCAGATGAACAATCCCGCAGCTCTCAGCTCCAATCTGCCCCACGAAATCTTCAGCATTTACCTCTAGGGACTGCGTCAGTCTCTCTGGCCCAGCGTCACCCCAACTTGCCCTGCGTCAGCCTCTTGAGGCAGCACATCAGCCTCTAGAGCCTCTGCGTCACCCATGTTGATTCTCTCTGGCACTATGCAGCTCCTGGCTGCCTCTGTGTGGGCCCTGACTGGCTCTGCGTGGCCTCTAGCTAGCTCTGCGTCCCTCTCTCTCGGCTTCTGTGCTGATGCTCCCAATACCCTCTCTGCCTCTCTGCTTTTGTATTCATTGCCCCTCAACTGCAACTCTGATCACTCCTTCGATTTCCTCGGCAAGCCCTGCCCTAGAAAATTGAATTCTTGATCAATTGGGTGTGTTCTCCAAGTGATCCTCAAGCCTCCTCTTATACTTTTCTCGTTGACAATTCAACGGCCGAGATTAAGTCCCTAATCAACGACTAAGATTAACTCTGGCTTGATCCATGATTGTTGGACCATTCTAACATATTTTTATGTTAATACACATTAATATTTATTTTCCCTAAGTTTAGACTTAGGGACTCCATTAAAAATATTAATTATTTAATATCTCTCAAACTGTTTAGAATATGCCCAAACCGTTTTTGGGTATTGGAGATCGCATGTGCCCTAGCCTCTCCACCAAGTTTTGAGGTTAGAGCACATCCGATGCTACCCCAAATAAAAAATTCTTCCTTGCTTGAGTGGTTACAATGGTAGATTGATGCACAATCCAACTTTACAGTCTTTGACAATTGACGATTGTTTGCAGTGAGACTAAGGTTATGATCTCTAACACATTAAAGTGTGTTCTTTTCAATGACCACTTCCACTTGTGAGGGGAAGAGATTGAGATTGAGATTGAGTTAATTTGAGGCATGCTTTCTAGACTTGGCAAGTAAGGGATACGATTCCCTTGCCCTTATCGAGAGATCATGCTGCGAGTCACTTCTAGGATATCATCTAAGATGTACCTATTTGATGTGATCTCTAAATCCACTGTGTTTTATGATTTTGAGGTTTGTGGGCCCAATTTGTTTCCTACAAATTGGGCTAGGATGGAGAGAGTGTAGAACATTTTGGTGCAGTGCATTAATCATTGCAAATAGATAGCGCCTCAGTAAATCGTCCTAGTGTAGTTAGGGGTCCATCCTTTGTACATTAAGGCCATCTTCAAACTTGTTTGTCTTCATAGAGTTTAACTTTACTAGACTTTGCTCTTGGTAGGTGATAGGCTACCTTGGATGAATACATTGTCAATCCTTGGAGGCCTCTAAGTTATTTCAATTAGTGGCCGTCACTCTTGATTGCCTTTCCCCTTTCAAGTACTCTTCAACAATTCTAGGTCACCTTTTATTTTCCAAATAGAAATTGAACTATAGGATCAAAGAGGTCATTTCAAGCAATTCATCCAAGTCACTTGATTGCACCCTTGAGGATCATAGCCCAAAGATATCTTTTTATTTTGAGCTCTCCTTGCAATTGAGAGCCGACCTTATTGTTAGACTTGTGTATTATGCACACACGTTGGATGTATGGCCTTAGGATCCCCCCCTTGGATTGTCATGAGCTTGCTTTCATCAACTTCAAATTCAGATTGATCATCACATCCCCACATCCCTTGACCTAATAAGACTTGTCAACTATGCCATTCACATAAGAATGATTCAGACGAGCATCTGATCTCTAGGTGTTCTTTTTTTTCTTTTTTCCTATGTGGTTCACGAACCCTAGATTTTGGTGATTGTTAATCCACGAAATATTTGTACTAGGAAGATCCACCGAAGGGATCACTTCTTGCTGACTCAACAGCAAAGTTTGACCCCGAGAGTATCGAGAGAATTCTAGGTGTTCTATTTTAAGTCCTAGATATTGAGTTATTGCATTTCTATTGTTGTATTAGTGTTGTCCTTATTGGTCGGTCAAGCCCTCTAGTGATTAGATAGACCCTTTAATTCTAATCAACCCTTTGCCTCTTACATATACCAAGGAGACAGTTTTAGAGATCATCTCATCTTGCACATTTGTTATATTGTAAAAGGAGGTTAGTGCCTTGAAGAGGCTTCTCATTCAATCTTCTCTCTCATTCTCAAGGCATGGAGTTACTTCTCATTATATTTTTATGCTATTTGGGGTGTTAGGTGCATAACATCCTGATTCCTATCTATTATGAGAGAAAAGGGAGGTTTTACAACATTATTGAAATTTGCTGTGACTCCCTCTTCACATCCTTTGGTTATCTACACTAAAGATTCATAACTCTTTCAATGAGGGGGGTTTTTAGACATAGATCATAGTCCATTTGTGGATCTACTCTGTAAGAGCCCATTGCGAAGATCTCCTCTTTCTTCCTTGTTTGTCCTTTACGCTTGAGGCAACATCAATAACTAGAGGCCCTTTCCACCACTCCAAATGAGATTAGTAAGGCTTCAAAATTATCGTAGGTTGATTGACTTCTATGGGGCTTTCAAGGTGCTCCCATTGTAGAGCCCAAGAAAAACTCTACTAGATTGACAGTCAAATCAACTCTAGGCAGTGCTAGGGCCAATCTTTTTGGTTCAATTGAACAACTAGTCTTCCATTTGGAGATTCTTCTCCAAGGATTTGGTTGTTAGGAGCAATTTTTTTTAAAGTCAGAATTGGACTTGCAGTTGTCCAAATGGTCCAGTCGGACTTGGATTCAAATTGGAATGGTGTATAGTTAATGAATCAAGTTGCTAAAAGGTCCATAAAATATGAAATTTTGAAGGAAATATATATATTCATGTGCATCAATGTAAATCCAAGATTCCAAACCATTGGAGGCTCTTGCCCAAAACAAACTCTTTGCTTAAGTGGATTTATCACAGACTCTTGCTCAAATTGGACTCTTTATGTTCCAAGATGGACTCCATAACTCTTGTACAAGAGTATTATGTTAGCTAACAACATTTTTGAATTATGTTCTTGACTCTTCATTGTAACGAGTTGCTGTAACCAAAACAAATTATGATTTTATCCGCCTCATTTGGTTGTTATTGATTCGATAATATATTCCCGGTTTTTTGACTATTGGGGTTGCTACAACAGTCAAGGGGACACCTTGTGGTCTTGCTACTACAGGGTGGGTCGAGGGCAAAGTTCTCGTTTTGGTGTTTAAATTTTTGTAAATTCGAAGCCCATCTCGTGCAATTTCCACTGATTTCCCATGGTATGAATGAATCAAATTCCCAACCTAGAATAAATACCCTACTGGCTATGGAAACACTCATTTTCCACTCAGCGTGATGTAAAATGTAAAATTTCTCTTTTTCTTCTCTCCATCCCCTGTTTTTACTATTCAAAATAAGTCAAAAAGTCAGATTTTAAAGGCATATTGTTGCCTTGCGTGGCAGGTCCCAGACTGGTTTGGTTTGAAACTTGCTAAGCTAACTGGTTCAGTATGGAAATAGTCTTCTAACTTGGTTTGAGGCCTAGTTTGGTGCCCTTAAAGCTCTGTCCAGTTGAACAAGCCAATTCTGATTTTGAATTGCTCTATTTTAAAAACACTGTTAGTAGTGATGGACTTACTTGATCTAAGGCTCCTTCACAAGATTACAAAGTCAAGCCCCTTTAGCCTTGTGTACTCTCTAGATGACATTATAAAACAATGCATCAGTCCCTTTACAATGATTGATGATGTTATGAACATAAATATATAATATATAATATAAATAATTAACTCATAATTAAATAATCAATGTAGGGACATATGAAAGGACATGATTCTTAGTGAAAGGGCACTTTCACCTAGATACTTTTGTTTTTTATGTAGCTTAGGAGGTACTCCAAGCCCTAGTGTTCAAGGGTTGGAGGTTAAAGCACCACAAGTAGTCTTGTGGGCTTAGAACCCAAGTCTGGGGTTTTGCATCCATAGATGTTTGGGCTAAAACTGTGACGAGTTTTCGGCATGTGATGGATGAGGATGATAGCTCTCGGTGAGATGATTCTATCACAATGAAAATCATCCAATTCTGAGTTGTTGTTGAGGAGATATGAATTTTTGAAGGTTAATGATGGCTTTGCACTTGTATGTCAAGGTCGGCCTAAGGAGTTTTAGGCACGTGACAAGTTGTGGAAGCCCCTAGATCATGGCGTTTTGGAGCCCCTCTCTTTAGTATAAATAGAGGGTGATGTAGAGCCTTAAAGAAAATCCAATTTATGCAACACATACCTTAGAAAAGAACTCGTATATCTCTGTGGAGCTGCAACAACTAAAGGGACAGGACAACGAGGGTGGAACACTGTTTTGGGCAACAGAGTCCGAGGTTCAGTCTTGAGGGCCGCAACCTTGTACTTGAAGGCTAGGTGTAGGGAGGTGTGTTTGAGGGCCTGCTAGAAGGCCGAGGCTGCTATGGATGAATGCGGATTGTTTGAGGGTCAAACTGGGTTATAAGGAGGCTGTTTTGGAGGGTTGTTGGAGAGCCGCAACTAGCTGAGGTAGGCCACATACCTAGCCTCTCCAAAACATGCGTGCGTTGGGTTGTTAAGGACTGCTACTTGCCCAGAACAACAACACACGAAGAGGGCATCCTTCCTTGCCTAGGACGCAACAAATTCAAGGCTGTTTGTGTGGGTGTTTGAAGGGCTGTTGCAGCGTGAACAAGCCCTAACCAGTGACAGTTAGGAATAATAGCAAGCAGACTCGAAGCAACAATGTTGATGTGTGTTGGATCCTAGTTTAGGATTAGTTTTGGATCAATCTACATTGCAGTTTGTTGGGAGCCATTTGTTGGAGTTGCCTTGGGCATGAAGGAACTCCAACTAGGAGCAGATCTCGCTATGGAGTGATGTAGGTGTCCTAGTGTGGACAGAATTGTTGCAGCCTGTGGAAGCCAAGGAGGTAGGGCTGATGTAGCATGTTAGAAGCCCTAACCAGTGGGTAGTTTCACAGTGAAGTTTGGACCCTAGATTTGTGCAATAGCTCCTCTATTGCAGAGCAAAGGGCCTAGTTGGAGAAGTCTGTGGGTAGCCCTGTGTAAGGGTCTCCTAGGTGTGAGGATGTCCTAACTAGGTGTAGATGCTACAACGTGGACTTGGTCGCTTGTGGATTATTGGAGGGCAGCGTGAGAGTGGACCAAGTGTGAATGTGATTGGGCACTTATGGTTTGCTGGAGGACAGCGTGATAGTGTCCAAATTGGAGCCTGGTGAGCAACACCTTGATGGACAAAGGTAGTTGCGAGAGAGGCAATTGTTGAGCTTAAGGGTCTGATCAACTAGGAGCAATTTGTGGAGCCCTAGACTTGTGGGTGGAGAAGGACTTCTACAGCAAATGATGGGCAGTCCTCCTAGTACGTGTTCATTGTGGGAGATGGACATCTTGCAGTGATAGGTGGCAGCCCTCTGGGCCCTATGTTGGTCTTCATCGGAGCAACGCAGGAAGACCATGGTGGGTTGAAGTCCTTGAGTAGTTGAGGAGCAACAGTGGGCAGATTGAGAGTTGTTCACAAGTGGAGTTGTGAACAACTTGAAAGGAGTCTCGATGTGTTGATGCGTTGATGGACGAACGATCAACTAGTGAGCAGATTGGATAGCCGAGATTCAGTGGCCAGATGGACTTGGAGCATTGATAGAGGCAGGAGCTGCAGATCGAGAGTCGAAGGACTGGGCAAGTACAAGGTACGACTGAGAGGAGCTAAGAGGGCATGCGACAACCAGATGGTCAAAGTATCTTGTTGAGGGCAGCTTGGTTGTCGATGTACTGACACCGAGCCCCAGTTTGTATCTTGTAATAGTGGATGTATGAGGGCCATTATCTCTGGTATGGGAGCCCTAGATTGTTGTATTATATGTTGTTTAATATGATGAAGTTGGGTTGAAAAATGTAAAAAGTTGTCTATATTTTGTGCATGTGTGATTTATTGCTGTTTATATTCCGATGTGCAAAGTAGTATCGTTGAGATTCTTGGTTTGGTAGCGTCAGAGATTTTAAGATTCTATCCTAGACCCAAGGTCATGGAAATTCAACATATACAGAGCTCTCGTTTGTAATATCAAGAAATATATGATATTAGAAATGAGGGTCCCGTATATATAGCTAGATGGAAGTGCTTGTTTGATTAAGAGTCATGTCCTTTAATTTGTGCCTTCATTAACTATTTAATTGAGTTTTTATTTATATTATTATATATATTTATGTTCATAACAGATAACTTGATTGAGGAGCTGATTTCTCTCCCCTCTCATTCTGCCTCGTAATTTAGCTGTAATTGCTTTAAGGCCTTTTATATTGTCATCATTTTCTCTCTGCACATTAGGTATGTACTTAGCTGTCCTCTTTTGATAGAGTAGCAGTAGGAGCAGCTTTTGCATTCCCACGATGCATTGACATTGGGTGTTCTTTTGAATCCCATTGATATACTTGTCATGGTTATTTGTTGGACATTAATATAGTGATCTATATTATCTGCCAAGTCTCTGGATTTTATTATTTCATTATAGCATTTCTTTTGTTATATAATATATTCATCTATTATTGAACTGGAATCTCCTAGGACCCAAATTCTCCATTGGCAATTTCATAATTTATTTTTTGATTTGAGATAGAATGGGTTTACCGTCTTATTGTATCATGCTAGCATTTCTTCTCTGTATCTGGGTGTTTTTGAATGGGATTTCCAAAACTCTCTTCCATTGATTGATCGGAGATGGAAGACAAAAGGACTAAGGTACTCCTTATTTAAATAGTATCTCAATTGACAGGTGAGTGCCCAAAATACAATCAGGTCACTTGTATCAATGCTCAATCAATTCCATTATGACTTTGTTCATTATATTGGCTAATGTGCTCAAAGGCTTGCTCATGTTATTCATAAAATAAAATTGAAATTATGATAATGCCTTGAAGTGTCCAAAACAAATCATGGGGGCTGAAGGACATATTAACAAGCAAGGCAGAACCAGCGAGTGCCTAAGACATCTCCAAAACCGATGCGTCTTAGCCAAGTGCAATTGTCAATTTCAGTAGAAAATGACAAGAACAAAGCATAATATATTATTATGACAAATATCTTCATGCTTGCATGGTGTTCACTTCATAAAGTAATGTGGTACCTGGATTCCAATCTGTTACTCATTTAGGGGAAGATTTAGAGGAAGATCACAGGAGGTCTGCTGTGAACCAGAATCTTATTTATTTGTGCTTAACACCCTATGCTAAATAGGTGAAGTATCATTTGATGTCTAACTTCCCTGAGTCTGGATGGCTTTAATAAGCAGTGATGGTTGCCTTGTCAAACCATTACACTATTGACATTTGGTTTGATGTCTAACATGCATGTTGCAAGGATAAGACAGACACGCAAGTAACCATCCCTTAAATCACTGTAGAGCATGACTTTCAATTATTTAACATTAAGTGACCAGTGACCTGTATGCAAATCAATAAGAATTCAGGCCTGGAAACTTGCACGAAACAGGGTGATTAATGAACATGTTAAGAAACAGAGTTGCTGTGTATTTAGGAAAGGAAAAAATAAATAAATTGCATTACTTAATCAGATAGAGATTTTTATGGTGCTTACTTTTTAGGGTTTAACTGTTCATAAAGCTATGTGCCTTGATAGCAATATTATTCTTTATTCAATAAACAGTGCAAGACAGCATCAACCTTGCATCTTGTGTTGAGTGCTTAGTTGATTACAGTACCTTGATCACAGTGGACTTATATTTTGCAGCTGAAAATAACAGCTGCAGCATATATTTCAAAAGGTATCTGATGATCATAGGGACTGGGCACAGCCTGGGCAGTTTGTTTATGTGCAGCCCTGAAAGTTTATGTTGTATGAGCCCTTTGCTGATTTATGATAATTTTTTTGCTCACAAAACTATTCTGCTGTTATGATTTAATTTTGCTGAGCCATTATTGGATTTTAATTATTTATTGGAGATGTACCACTTAAATATGATATTTAAAGTTGACAATGTTATAAACTTGAGACCAAGCCTTTTGTAATTCCATCTTGTATGTTGGGTTTTGTTACCCACCAAAAAGTGGGTACCCATAGGAGAAAACCTTTTTCCTCCTTGGGCAGCCAGCCAGCCAGCAGCCCTATATGATCGGCACATGACACAATGCCAATCCTCCACTTCTCGCTCTGGTCAGATTTCTCTCTACCATCCGAGATTCCTTCTTGAAGGAAGGTGGATCATTCATTGGCAAGTACTTTAACCATTTTGTAATTATGTGCTTTCACTTAATGCTTCAGGCATACTAATATGGATCAATGGGTGATCTAGATGATTGACTGATCTTGACTGTATTCTTGTTCCCTCACTTCACCTGGGAGGTTACTTTTTGACTCTAATCCAATGGGATCTCCTCTAAGGTCTTAGGATTTTAGGAAGGATACCACTGTGGAGGTTTTGATTGAAGTAGCGTGTCCATGGCATCCCATACTTACCACTTTCCATCCTCGTTATTCCATCTCTATTTGGGTTGGTGATCATTGGTCATGAGGATTGGCACTCTCTCATCCTCATCCTTATCCTTGGTCTAGGCTGTAAAACTTTGCCCTGCAGGTTGATGCAAAAAGTTAAAAGTAGAAGAAAGCCACAATGAAAGAAAAAGATAAAATAAAAAAGATGGTTTGGACATTTGATTAGTGTGTGGGCAAAAGAGTAACATGAGCTCTACCCCACTCATTAGCCATCACTTTTTCTCTCGAGCACATGATGCTCCATCTATAAATGGAACCCTTATATTGCCCCAACCTCGAGGAGTGATAAATCGACTCATTAGCACGGGGGATTAAATGCTAAATTTTAAAAAAAGAAGCTTGGGCTCCTAATCTATGCACCCAAATCAAAGCATATCATAAAGAAGTAAAAGGTCCACCAAAGTGGTGGAAACCCAGGTTGAGGAAAAGGGAAACTTGTGCCTCCACGATTGCTCCTTCCTTACATCTACACTTAGGATGTTGGATCACCATTAGTTGGTCACTTGACTATGTACCCTTCCTGGACATAATTCCCACTCCCTTGCCACCATCTTGATATGCACCTATGGATTGCTGGGCTAACTTGGGACCTGTTACTTCTCCTTGGGGGATGGAAACACCTAATAGGGATATCCATCTAACCATCCCTAACATAAGGAGGAAACATATTTATAGGACTTGATTTAGTTATATACTTGAAGGTGTTCTTTGTGTGAAGTATATTTCTGCCCCCAACATTAATTATGGTCCACTATGATGTATCCATGGTTATTGTACCTAATAATTGTTGATTTTAACTTGACCTTGATAGGGTTTTTTCAGGGGTTCCTTATCACAACAACAAAGGTCTCTTGAGATGATTACCTTACTTTCTTAGAAGCATAGCAAAGGCCATTTTACCCATAGTTGAGAGAGAGTATGACCTTGTTGATGCAACGTCGTATATTTAGAGCAAAGTGTTGGGCTACTTGATAATTGTTGGTTTTTGTGTGGCATCAAGAGGTATTCTCATATGGCTAAATGGTTTTCAAGTTGGCCTAGAAGAATTAAGAAAAAAATTAATATTTGAAGTGACAAGTCGGCCTAGGAAAGTCAAGTCGACCCAACTTATGAAGGGTTGTGTCCCTTAGGTTATTTTGCCTCATACGACAAGTGTAAATAGAGGGCATGATGTCTCATTTTGTCCACCAAACGAGAGCAAGTTTCTTCTCTCTCTCTTCATCATTTCCCTTATCCCTCTTGGACAATCGCATGTGTGGAGCAGGAATGTTGCAAGAGCCACAAGAACGTTGTTGGCTATAGGTGAAACAGGCTAAAGAAGGGTTAAAGGGGTTGACTTCAAAGGAGAATAGGTCAGCCAAGTTTGAATGTTATTTTGACTTGGATATAGGCACAAATTTCTAGACAAATATTTGATTTGTAAACCTCGTTGAAGAATAATTTCTTTAAAAGAAAAGTTGCTGGGTTTTCTTGCAAGGTTGGGTTTCCTAGGGTAAAATTATTGTTTCTATTGTGCATGGCCATCTTTTTATTATCTTTACTATTTCCGCTGCGTTTATTGTTAAGATTTTATGAAGTGTAATTATTCAATGATTGTAGTGGCATAAAATACTGGTTGAAGATTAGTAGGAAATAATTATTTGGCAGGAAATCGTATCTACTGCACTCTTGCATAGAAAATTCAACAATAACCCCACATGATGTTTGACACTATGAGGTACACCCAAATGCTGAAATATTGAACCCATAAAACTTGGTGTTAGAGATATTGATGATGTGCCCACTGGACCTAGGATGCCCCCAACCTGGCGTTGACATTGTTTGAAGGGTATCACTTGTCTTAGAGCCTGAATTATGATGGTTATCTTTGTGATAACAGAGGAGGGCTTGCTCATCACTTTGGAGCCCCAACGTGTGTGCCACGTCATTGCTCTTGCCCTTTGGAGGGTGATGTTTGGCATCATGGTGAGGAAGTGTTGGCATTGAGGCACTTTGGAGGTATGCCCATAATCTAAGAGCTACATCTTGGAGCATGGAGCACTCATTAGCCCACATGACACCTATTTGTGGCATTTAGAGCTCATTTGGAGGATGATGTCATGCTTGAGGAGGATTTTCTCCCACATATGTGTGCATTTATGACGTTTTTGTTATGTTTTTGAACTAAGAGGTTGGCTTGTAACCTCTATCTTGTGGAACATTGAAAGTAAGTTGTCAATAAGGCTTCTTTAGTTGTATTATTTTAGTAACGAGGGATGTAGATCTCATAGAAATAGGGACTCCTCTGCTCGTTTTCATTTCATCATCACACGTTGATTTTTATTTCCTCTCCAAGAGAGTGCGAGCTAGTTTTTTTCACTACTATGGGCAAGATGTGATCTTTTGTGGTGTAACTTTCTTGTGGATGTTATTTTTGAATGGAGACATTGCTCTGGGATTGAAAGAAGTTCCTTTTGTGGAGAATTTTGTAAGTTTATTGCCTTACCATTGAGATTTTGCATGCTTGTAGTGTTTAAAGTAGGGTTTTCATTATGCCATGACTAAATGCTTAACTATTACTGAAATTTTGCTTCATTATTGCATGCAAAATTTTCTCTCTAAGGCCTACATGGAAACTCTTAATGCGCATGGCCTTTATTTAATTTCTCCCCTCATAAGAGCAATAGCGAGGGTTTTAAAAGTGGATGCCCCCTCTTCCTCCATCAATTTCTTTCCCTTGAATGTAATATCCCAAGGGGATTTTCACCCTCAGGGTTCTAAAAAAGTCGCCAAATAAATTGTACTGGTATCACAGTAAGACTCTCAAATCCAGGAAATGGAATTATACAACAATGTAAATAAGCAATGAATTTCCACAACACATTAATGATTCATACAATTTAACTTAACAACTAACCACAACAATTCTGAGTCTACAACAATGGCAATTCTTCCATTTAGCAATAGCAATACAATACTTCACTAATACAATCTAGCTGTTAAGTACGTTTACCTTAAGCCTTAAGGATATAACAATAATGAGGTCAACTGTAAATGAATAGTACTTATCTAATGAACTTCAATATTGTAAGTACTTACTATTTACTGGAAACTAGCCTAGCAGTGATCTGCTGGACTACACTGCATTGTCAGGAAGGTCAAACCCTCATATTGCCTTGAACTACTTTGTTGATTGGTATGACGACTAAACCCTATTTTATGCTGCCAAAATTGCATAGGCTCGTTCATGTGATAGTTGCTGCCGCTGTGGCCCTACCGTCTCCTTCCAGATCTGTCAACAAATAACGTTCCCAGAATCTCATTATTTATAGAGGGAGCTTGTTGACGAGATGAATAACCTTAGAGAGTTTAGCTTAGGACATATCCAAGTTGCTTCATGATAATTCACTATATTAGAAAAGAGAGAAAAGTGTGACTAGGTAGGGTGGGATTGTTGGAAATACTGAGGGGGGGTGAATCAGTGTTTCTTTACAATTGTTATATTATGTCAGTTAAGATCATTAATTAAATCAGAACACATGATGTATAGCAAGAAAATAATTTTATTAATCAAAATGATGAGGACTCCAATCTGCTTACAAACAACTAGGCTCCAACCTGTACAATGAAATTCTAACTCCTTCAAGGCTCTGTTACCACACAATCCAGTAGGGCCCTATGAGGGAAACCTAAGGGAGAACCACTAGACTTAAGTGACAACAACGGGACAATAACCCACTGTCATCTCAATCAATGCACCTTACCCTTTACGGACTTTCATTGATGGGAGGAGTCTTGGTAGGTAGGAAATCACCTAAAATGGATACGTAAATAACTAGGGACTAAGTGATTTCGCAAAGCCCATTTAAGGAGAGACATAATAAAGGCTTAACGCTTCAAAGAAGCTAACATGCTGTCCCAGAAAGACCTTGGAGAGAGAAGATATGCAATGGTAATGTGTATTCCTAAGGTCAAGACTTAAGGGGATGAGGTAAGAGTCAAGACCTCTCAAAGGAGCTCTATGTAATGATTTAACACTTCTAAAAGGCTCTTCAATCTCTTTGAAATACCTAAGGAAGGCTTGCACTAGACCTAGGGTTTTATGAATAAGTGTGGGAAGAAATACTTCCAAGGTACTGCCTAGGTCAAGGCAAGGGAGGAGAAAGGGCTTCTTATGATTTATTCCAATGAGTACTAAGCTCATACACCCTCAAAGAAGTCCCCAAGTTGAGAGAGAAAGACCTAGGTTTTTTCTCTTGGAGTGGCATCTAGGGCAAGAGATTTTATGGATGAAACTCGGGTAGCCTAGACCCTAAGCTTGATGTGTGGACCCTCAGATTCCCGAAGAATCACCTCCCTAAAATTTCGTTGCAAGCCTTAGAATTTTGCCCTACCTTTAGGGGGCTGAGATTCAGGAGGAGAAAATATGGAGTAGAGAAGAGTTGATCACCAAACTTCTTGGACTAGTGCTTGGTCCTTTGGGATATGGATTCTTAGATGATTTAAATTGGCCAAAACTGTCCTTAAGGAGGCCAATGATTGATGCCCTAGGAAGTAACCTTTAACATTTACCCACTCAAGATTTTTGGAGTTTTATGGAAGAAAGACAAAATTTCTTTATGTTCTTTGCTAAAGAATAATTTACTTCAATTCCTTTATTAGCCCAATATCAATTTTCAGTTTAGCAATCACATCAACATGATAGTGAAATGCAGATAGAACATAAACATAAACAATAGAAGACAAGCCAAGACAAGAGGACACAAGATGTGGCACCAACTAGGGACGAACCCTAATGTGGGGAAACCCTTGATCAATTCTTCTTATATTCTTCAATAGTTCAACAAAGAGAGATAATACAAATTTACAAATCTGATAATTTATGACAACAACAGTAAAGCCCTAATCAGAAAAGTCAATGCTGGTCAAACATGGCAGAATTCATCCTTCAAGCAGCGCAGTGAAACCCAGTCAACTTCGGCCTCCAACAACAAAACCCAAACAGTGCAAAATAGCGTCAAAAAATCCAGTCAAATGCTGGTCAACGAAAGTCGAACTGTAGCCAGCAAATAGGGCAATCAACATTGGTCAAACCAGAGGTCAGATCACCTCGGTTTTCGTGCCCAAATCTGCACCTTGCCAAGGAGAAGCAACCACAACCAAAGCGAAGTGAAAGGGAGGTCAATGCTGGTCAATGCAACCCAAAACAATCTACTTGTAGCTCGGTCAAACCTAGTCAATGCAGTCAAACAGAAAAGTCCTCCTTCCTTCACATGTGTGAGAGAAAGTTGCCAGATTTGCGTACCGAATCAAGTGAGGAGAGAGAGATGAGAGAAGATGAGAGGATGGAATAATGACTTGAGGTCTCCTCCTTTTATATGCAATGTTGAGGATGAACTGGCGGTAAAAATCCCTGTTTTGACTGTGGCCGACCTTGACAATTTGTCAAAAATACAAGTAAATTCATATCTTCATTTTTACATGTCGGAATCGGATGATCATTAGATCAATCCTACACCTCTCTGAGAGAGGAATCCAGGAAAAATATCAGTGGTCATAAATAAGGTGACCCATATGGAGTTTGGTCCTAGTTGCCAATTTTAACACTCCCTCTCAACTAGGGAGAACTCCATCGCTAAGCCATCTGCTAGTCGGTATTATCTCTGCCATCAATGCCTTGCTTTGCTAAACTATGCAGAAGAAGAAGTGATCGAGAATGTATCATACCATTCTCTATTGACCCGATGTCAGTCCCAGATAAAAGAGAGTGGCTCATGCCACTCTTACTGACCCGAAGTCAGTTCTAATAAAAAAAGAGTGTGTCATACCACTCTTATTGACTCGAAGTCAGTTCCAATTGATCCCAGATCAATATAGGTCATCCTAGCATAGGGACTACGGCAGTACACGATGCGTCCATCGGTAGTACTATGGTCCCTATTCTCATTTCCCTACTCGTTGGCTAGATGAGAGGTACTTCCCATGAGTCCCAGATTGCATGGGTAGGATGTCTCAGCAAGATAAGGATGAACCACTCATCCTGCCTACATGTCGCCACGGGGTATCACGGGAAGGCTGAACCACTCACCCTGTACACAACAAACCACTAGGGGAAGGTTGAACCACTCACCCTATGGTTGCTCATCACTCCAAGAAGTACCCTAAGCCCCTTGGAGCTCCCAGAGCTCAATGTTCATATCATACATGACCCTCATAAGAGGGTCTCTTCATGACTCCTAGTTGTTCTCGAAAAGTCAAGAATTTGACCTTTCCCAGGGGCTTTGTCAGAATGTCGGCGACCTGCTCATCAGTCCCAATGTGATGGAGTCTTATTGCTCCTTGTTGTACCATATCTCAGATAAAGTGTTCCCTGATATCTATGTGCTTGGAGCGATCATGAAATACGAGATTCTCTGATAATTGGATCCCACTCTGATTGTCGCAGAGGATCACCGTGGTATCGAGCACATGTCCAAACAACTCACTGAAGAGCTTCCTCAACCAGACAATTTAACAGGAGGCCATACTCGCAACTATGTATTTGGCCTCAACGGTGCTCAAGGCAACCAACTTTACTTCGTGCTCATTCAGGATATCGAAGCAGAACCCAAAGAGAAACAACACCCAGAAGTGCTCTTGCGATCCACCACACTATCAGCCTAATCAACATCTGAATAACCATGCAACTTCACATCTTCGACAGTGTATCTTAGTCCATGAGTGATTGTGCCCCGAAGATATCTTAGAAGATTCTTGGCACTAGTCCAATGTAAATGATGAGGCTCTCAGCCGGTCAACCATATATAGGCTCAACATATTAATTGCAAAACATATATCTGGATGAGAGTTCACCAAGAACATAACTGCTCCTATGAGTTGACGATACTCAGAAGCATTTCCCAATTCAGGTCCGGCAGCACTACCACATAACTTCTTAAATTTAAGTTCCATCGGGGTAGTCACAGGCTTGCAGTCCACTATCCCAAATCTTTCCAATATCTTCACAACATATTTTCGTTGAGATAGGAAAATTTCTCCTGGCTTTTGCCAGACATCCAACCCTATGAAGTAGTACATTAGTCCTAGGTCCTTCATCTCAAATTTGGGAACCTACTCCCTCTTACATTTGTGAATGAGAGGGTCTGCACCCGTCAGAAAGAGGTTGTCCACATAAAGTACCAGTATGAGAGGTTTATCATCTTCAACCTTAAAGTAAAGGTTCAGATCGGCTCCACTTCTAGTGAATCTCAACTTCATCAGATAGCTATTAGTCCTCTCATACCAAGCTTGGGGTGCTTGCTTCAAGCCATAGACAACTTTCTTTAACCTGCATACATGAGATTCTCGGTCATGAACCTCAAACCCATCGGGTTGTTCCACAGACTTACTCTTTGATCGAACCATGCAAGAAAGCGGTCTTGACATCCATCTGATGTAGGTTGCATCCTTGCGAGGCAACAAGGGCTATGATCGAGCGGATGGTGGTGTATCGGGCACCATATGCAAATATCTCATTGTAGTCTACACCTTCCTTTTGAGAGAAGCCTTAGGCAACAAAGCGAGCCTTGAACATTTCTGCGCTTCCATTAGCTCCATGCTTGATTTTGTAGAGCCACTTAGAGGTGACAACCGATTTGTCTCGGGGTCTAGGGACCACATCCCAGACATTATTCTTCATAATAGACTCGTACTCTTCATTCATAGCATCCTTCCATACTTGTTGCTTCACGACTTCTTCAAATGATGAAGGTTCATTTTGAATGATGATGCTCATGGTAGTCAAGTATCCTTGATATTTGTTCGGCTTCTTGCTCTCACAGAAAGTCCCCCTCAGTACAATATGTCTCTCGGCATCTTCGAGAGTCTCCCTAGGCCATGAGGGTCTCCTCTTAGAGGAGGAGGGCTCTTGGGGAGGAGGATCAATAGGATCCATAGGTTCATCAACATCCGACATTATCTCGTCCTCTTTTGCACCCTGTTTCCCGGTGTCAGCTTCTTTGTCCTTCCTTGGGATAGGAAGGTTGTTGATCTTGCTGAGGGCCATATCTTCGTCAAAGGTGACATCATGACTTATCTCAACTTCCCTTTGACCAACCACATAAATTCTATAGCCCTTAGAATTTTCACTATAGCCCACAAAGATTCCTTTTTTTCTAGATGCACCCAATTTGCTTCTTTTCTCTTTCGGCACATGAAAATATACAGGACTTCCAAAAATTCTAAAGTGAGAGACATCGGGTTTCTTACTAGTGAACATTTCTTCAGGAGTCTTGGAGTCCAATGTTTGATGAGGGCATCGTTTTTGAACATACATGATGGTATTCGCAGCTTCGGCCCATAGAAACTTCGGAAGCCCTTGATCATGAAGCATGGCATGAACAACTTCCACAATAGTACGATTCTTCCTTTCAGCCACACCATTCTGCTCGAGAGTGTATGGTGTTGTGGTCTCCCTCTTAATGCCAACATCTCTGCAATAGTCATGGAATTCATTTGATTTGTACTCAGTCCCATTATCAGTGGTCAATATCTTGATTCTCTTCTCGGATTGGTTTCGATCATGGCTTTGAAGTGACGGAATGAGGTGAACACTTCATCCTTCTTTTTCAAGAAGTAGACCCAAGTCTTGCGAGAATAGTCATCCGTAAAAGTGAGATATTATAAGTATCCTCCCAAAGAGTTTATGGGCATCATACCAGATATGTCGGAGCGGATCAACTGCAATATATTGGTGGTCTTGCTATTACTTGAGGGGAATGGTCCCCTTGTAAGTTTTCCTTCAGCACATCCCGGACATATACCTTCATGCTCTACTTTGAACTCGGGCATACTTGCACATAGGGAAGAGCCTTATAATGAAGATGGGCAAACCTCCGGTGCCATAGTTTAGATTATAGAGATGTGTCGCAAGACATGGCTCCCAATGGACTTCCTCCAACTTGATACAAAGTATCAACCTGGAACCCAAGAGTAAAAACATCTTTAAAATTTCTTTTCCAAACACGTACCTTTCCATCGATGAATGCCACCTTGTATCCTTTGTCTTCCATTGCCGAAATGGACACCAGGTTCTTCTTGAGATCAGGTACATATAGAACTTCTTGTAATTGAATCGTGTTACCCTGATTCAATTGAAGGGTAACATTCACTACTCCCTTCATGGGATCGGTGGCATCTTCTCCAAGAATAATCTCCAAGTTTGTCTCCTCCTCTATCAGATTAGAGAGTGCTTCCTTGTATCCGGTGAGTGCATTGAGGCACCACTATCAATTAGCCAATTCCCTAAAGAGTCCGGAGGAGAGGTAGTGGATAGGGCCGATATAAGATAATATTCGTTTTGCTTATTGTTAACAACATTTGATTCTTCATACCTGGAGTTCCTTGCTTTCTTGGAGGGTTGACCATTTCCATGATGTCCCGCGTTCCTTTTTCCTTTGCCATTGAACTTGCCATTCCTTTGATTGTTGTTGTTGAAGTTACCCCTGGAATGATTGTGATCATCATCATGTGATGTGTCCCTTCTATTTGGACACTGCCTTGCATAGTGGCCAAACTTATTGCAAACAAAGTACTTGCCCTTCCTTCCACCCTTAGGTTCGGGCTTTCCATTGAAATTCCCTTTAGACCCTGCATTGTTTCTCCTTTTGGAATGAGCAGAGAAAGCAGTGGGGTTGCCTCTATTAGAAGGCATTTCTTGCTCCACCATTCTTGTTTTTTCTTGAATGCATATCGACATCAATTCTTTAAACCCTGGAATTCGATCATTATTGAGAATGGTGGTTCTAAATATGTATCACTCGGGTGGGAGTCCTCCAAGGGTAGTGATGATGAGTTCCTTGTCAGGAATGACCTCTCTAATCGACAAAAGATCATTGTTGATCTCAGTGTTCCTTAAGAAGTAGGATTGAATATCCTCATCCTTGCCCTTCTTAATATCCTTCAATTTATTTTTGAGAAATAAAATTTGATTTGCATCACTAACCTTGAACATGCTGACCAACCTGTCATAGATCTCCTTGGAGGTGTTTAGATTGAAGATGTAGGCCACCAGATGCTTGCCAATGGAATCCCGATAATATTCTTTGCTTTGACTTCAGCCTTATTCTTTTTAGCAACCGGTGCATTTGAAGGAGGCTCAAGGATTTTACCCCTCACATAATCCAGCACTTCTTGTTCTTCCAATGTCATATCAAGAGCCATCTTCCATCCATGATAGTCAAACTTTTCATGGAGCTTGTCTTCAGCCGGGAAATGGGATGAGGAACCCATTGAGCCTTTGTCCTTGTCCAACTGCCTTTAGTGATTTCTCTTTCACTCTTGCTTGGGCTTTGTCTTCACCTCAGCGTTGATACCATGTTAATTTTGGTATGTTCTATGCTTGAGAGCAATTTACTTCAATTTCTTTATTAGCCCAATATCAATTTTCAGTTTAGCAATCACATCAGCATGATAGTAAAATGCAGATAGAACATAAACATAAACAATAGAAGAGAAGCCAAGACAAGAGGACACAAGATGTGGCACCAGCCAAGGACAAACCCCACTGTGGGGAAACCCTTGATCAATTCTTCTTATATTCTTCAATTGTTTAACAGAGAGAGATAGTACAAATTTACAAATTTGATAATTTATGATAGAAGCAGTAAAGCCCTAACCAAAAATGTCAATGCTGGTCAAACAGGGCAAAATTCTTCCTTCAAGCAGCTCGGTCAAACCCAGTCAACTTCGGCCACCAACAACAAACCCAAACAGTCCAAAACAACCCCGAAAAATCCATTCAAATGTTGGTCGACGAATGTCAAACTACAACTAGCAACTAGGGCAGTCAACGTTGGTCAAACCAGAGGTCAGATCACCTCGGTTTCTGCACCTAAATCTGCGACCTGCCAAGGAGAAGCAACCACACCCAAAGCGCAGTCAAAGGGAGGTCAACGCTGGTCAATGCAGCGCAAAACGATCTCCCTATAGCTTGGTCAAACCTGGTCAACGAAGTCAAACATAAAAGCCCTTCCTTCGCATGTGTGAGAGAAGGCTGCCAGATTTGTGTACCCAATCAAGTGAGGAGAGAGAGATGAGAGAAGATGAGATGATGTAATAATGAGTTGAGGTCTCCTCCTTTTATATGCAATGTTGAGGATGAACTGGGGGTAAAAATCCCTGTTTTGATTGTTGGCCGACCTTGACAATTTGTCAATAATACAAATAAATTCATATCTTCATTTTTACATGTCAGAATTAGATGATCTTTAGATCAGTCTTACACCTCTCGTAGAGAGGAATCCAAGAAAAATATCAGCTGTCATAAATAAGGTGACCCATATGGAGTTTGGCCCTAGTTGCCAATTTTAACATAGGAAATCACCTAAAATGGATACGTCAATAACTAGGGACTAAGTGATTTTGCAAAGTCCATTCAAGGAGAGACATAATAAAGGGTAAACGCTTCAAAGAAGCTAACACACTGTCCCAGAAAGACCTGGGAGAGAGAAGATATGTAATGGTAATGTGTATTCCTAAGGTCAAGACTTTAGGGGATGAGGTAAGACCTCTCAAAGGAGCTCTATGTAAATGATTTAACACTTCTAAAAGGCTCTTCACTCTCTTTGAAAGACCTAAGGAAGGCTTGCACTAGACCTAGGGTTTTATGAATATGCGTGGGAAGAAATACTTCCAAGGTACTGCCTAGGTCAAGGCAAGGGAGGAGAAGGGGCTTCTTATGATTTATTCCAATGAATACTAAGCTCATACACCCTCAAAGAAGTCCCCAAGTTGAGAGAGGAAGACCTAGGTTTTCCCTCTTGGAGTGGCATCTAGGGCAAGAGATTTTTTGGATGAAACTCGGGCAAATACCCACCAAACTTGGAGCATAGGTAGCCTAGACCCTAAGATTGATGTGCACACCCTTAGATTCCTGAAGAATCACCTCCCTAAAATTTCGTTGCAAGCCTTAGATTTCCGCCCTACCTTTAGGGGACAGAAATTTAGGAGGAGAAAATATGGAGAAGAGAAGAGTTGATCACCAAAATTCTTGGACTAGTGCCTAGTCCTTTGGGCTATGGACTCTTAGATGATTTAAATTGGCCAAAACCGTCCTTAGGGAGGCTAAAGATTGATGTCCTAGCAAGTAACCTTTAACATTTACCCACTTAAGATTTATGGAGTTTATGGAAGAAAGACAAGATTTCATCGACTAGGAACATTCATCATTTGCCATACAATGAGTAACATATGCAATTGCCAACCAAGAAGTTTTCCAAAAATGCTTTTCAACAATTAGGGGACAATAGCATTAGACTTGTTGCAACAATTCTATATATTAGACATTATTTCAAGAAAAATATTCAACAAGAAGCACTTACAAAACGATAATACGATATATCCAACCACAAATCATGAAGTAGCTCCAAAGAAGATTGAAAATTTCAGCTCCAAATGTTAAAATGCATCTAAGGATCTCCAATAATGTGCAAAGAAAAATTGCGAATTTGTTTACAAGAGAAAGTTTCAAGTGATGATGATGATGATCTCTCACAATGGGAGAGATCTTCATTTATATGATCCTCTATCTAATTTGAATTAGTGTAATAGCCCCTACAATCATAAAACAATGTGCAAATAACATGCCCTTGGTGACAAGCTCACCAAGTAGCTCATAAAGTGAAGAATAAGTCATCCAAAAGTGAGTCGAAATGATAAAATCATGGTGTAGAACGGCTGTTGGATGGCCTTGCCGAGTCCTCAAGGTGCTACAATGAGAGTGAGGGCTCCATGAATGATAGACACGGGGGATAGATCTTCGTTTGTATGATCCTCTATCTTATTCGAATTAGCGTAATAGGCCCTACAATCATAAAACAATGTGCAAATAACTCACCAAGTAACTCATAAAGTGAAGGATAAGCTGTCCAAAAGTGAGCTGAAATGATGAAATCATGGTGTAGAAGGGCCGTTGGAGGGCCTTGTTGAGTCCTTAAGGAGCTACAATGAGAGTGAGGGCTCCATGAATGGTAGATAAGGGGGTGGCCCCTTATTCCTTAAGTAAAGTTGTTGATTTGGGGTAGCATTGAATGTGCTCCAGCCACAAAATTTGGTGGAGAGGCTAAGGCACATGAGATCTCCAATACCCAGAAAGGGTTTGGGCAAATTCTAAATAGTTTGGGAGATATTAAAATAATTAATATTTTAATGGAGTCCCTAAGTCTAAACTTAGGGAAATTAAAATATTAATGTGAATTAATATAAAACTATGTTAGAATGGTCCAAAAGTCATGGATCAAGCCAGATCTAATTTTAGCTGTTGATTAGGGACTTAATCTCGACTGTTGATCTGTCAACGAGAAAAGTATAAGAGGAGGCTTGAGGGTTAGTTGGAGAACACACCAAGAGATCAAGATTTCGACTTTTTGGGGCTGGGTTTGTTGAGAAAGTTGAGAGAGTGATTTGGAGTTGCAGCTGAGGGGCAGTGAATACAGAAGCAAAGAGGCAGAGATAGTGCTGGGAGGATCAGCGCAACAGTTGGGAACACTGACGCAGAGGGTAGAAGCCAGAACTGCCAGGAACAACTGGAATTGCTGGGAAAGCTGACACAGAGGGCAGAAGCCGGAACTGCCGGGAAGGTTGACACAGAGGGCAGAAGCCGAAACTGCCGGGAAGTTGATGCAGAGCGCAAAAGAGGCTGACGCTGGGGTTTTTCGTGGGGCAGATTGGAGCCGTTATTCGGGGTTTCAGCTAGAGCATCTGTCTTCGAAGGAGAGGTACTACTGCCGAGATTTTTCTTTGATGGGTGAGCCAGATTTGGCACCTAGATTGTATTCTGAAACTGCTTAATAAATCAAACCCTCAAATAGCTGCACTGTTTTTCCCGCATTAGGTTTTTCCGGGGACATTAGTCCAAAAATAACGGTGTCATTTGTGTGCTTGTTTCTGTTTCCTTCAGTTAATGATTTATAATGTGTTGAGCATGTACTTGTGTTTATTTTCAGTGTTTACATGGTAAATAACTCGTTAATTAATCAGAACAAGTAGGAAGGAATAAATCAGAAAGTACATGGAGGGTTTCTAACTGCTAGACTTAGAAACTTCAACAAAAGCATCATGCAGTGCTCCAAAGTGGCTTTGGGGCACAAGTAATGGTCTCATGGGTCTCTCGATGAAAAATAAGCCCTAGACTACTCCAAATGAGAGCACAAAAGATGGTGCTTGCCCTCCCATGTCTCAAGGATGAGAGAAACCTCCTCCGGTCCTCAGATCAACTGCCAAAATCAGGGTTTCCCAAGTAGTGCCCATCTTGAATCTATAAGTAGATAGGGGAGATCCCACGAGACTAGGTTTGAGGATTAACCTCCCATTTAAGGTGAGGGAACTACAATTGAAACCCTTCCTCCTTCCAAGTCACCCAATGATCCATACCCAAGTGTGCTCAAGAAAAACAAGCACAAGCACCTGATTGCACAATGAAAGACATAACTTTAGGATTGGATGGCCCACCTTCAAACATACATTCTCGACAGGGCGAGGGGACATATGATTGGCTTAGGGAGTGGAGATCAAGTAGTATAATATCGGCTACACTGGTGGGTGTTGGCACTGCCGGATAAAAACAAATCTTAGAGAAAAAATTCTCTAATGGGGTCACCCACTGGTGGTGGGTAATAGGTTCCAACCTTGGTCTCAATGAGGCTCCAACCTCTTATGAGGACTCCAATCCTCAAAGACAATTCGGGCTCCAACTTGGTTTCCTACAAGGCTCCAACCTTGTATGAGGATGTTGAAATATGTAACTAGGTTCGGTCTTCATAATGACATATGTAATCATGATTTTATGTATTTAATGAAAAGAGAAAATAATTTTATTATTGTTATTCTTGAGGAATGGGTTTCATGCTCAAGGGAGATTTATTTTTAGGTTAAGCACCCATTAAGTGCTTCTAGGGCTTGTCATTGAGTTTACAAGTCAATTGAGTCATTGTCATGTATGAAAGACCCTTTTGGGCATGTTACATATTGTAAAGAAAATTTATTTGAGTCAAAAGGAAGTCTAAAGACCCTCCAAGACCTCGTCATGGTGCAAAGATCAAGTTGGCCTAAAGATAGCAATTCGTACCCCTCAAAAGCCCATATATAAGAATGGACTCGACCTCATTTGGACATACTCTCAAGCAAGTTCGATCAAGATAGAAGCTGGAAAAGGACAAAGGAGAAGAAGAAGAAGAAGAAGAAGAAGATCAAATTATTGGGCCTCTCTCTCTCTCTCTCTCTTGATAGGGTTTCTATAGTTATTAGGCAAGACAGAATTCTGAAGCCGCATCGAAGTTGTGAAGTTGCAGCTAGGTCGAAGCTGTTAAAGGTCGAAACTGTGAATTTGTTGGAGAGGTCGAAGTTGCAATAAAATCTGCTGGTCGAAGTTGCAGAAGAATTTGTTGGAGGACGAAATTGCAGTAGTTGCTAAGGAACTACTAGAAGGAAAGCTCATCAAGGGACTTGGTCTTGGAGGGTCTTGGTCAAGGTTCATAGGTTTTGGAATTTGTCAATTGAAGATTCTATAAGAAGAGAAGAATTCTTGTGGTTTTTCCTCTCAAGTGAAGAGGTTTTGGCCCTGGCTGATCCCCTATATCTTTTGTCCTTATATCTCACTGTTCTTTATGGTTTGGTAGATGCTTGATGAAAAAAACACAATAATAATTAAGGTGAAAAAGGATCTAATCAAGATAAACAAAAATACATCACACGCAGTTATTAGAGTAAGAGAAATCACATAATCTAGCTGCCCCTAGATTTCTCAGCATGGTATCAGAGCTAAGGTGACAAGACAAGGAAAGATAGCTAAAAGGACATTCAAAGGCCGAAGCTCTAGAAGGACTATCAAAAGAAGTATTAAGAAAGATCAAAACATTGACATCGTACCATCAAGAAGACAATCACAAGGACTGAGTACAAGAAAAGAAGACCTCAAAACCCTAGCTTGTCAAAAGAAGGGTTTCTCACTTGAAGCATTGTTGGGAAGCTTGCACATCATCATCAAAGAATATTCAATATCTCAGGGGCCCTATCTGGAAGGACTACACGGTGAAGCATCTTGAAGTCTCTTTCAAGGGAAACAGGAAGAGGTGTTGTCATCATCATCAAGGAATCAAGGTGATCTCCCTCTCTTTGAAGGATCACTTTTGTTGGAAGACATTTTCATCAAGAAGACATCTTCTATTATCAACATCATCATTAAAATCAAGAAGGCATCAAGTTGAAGATATTGTCATGAAGAAGCATCTTTACTTGACAAGTAAGTACCTTTATATTTATGATTGAATCTACTATCAAAATGACTTCATTTTGTAAGGAAAGCAACAAATTGGTTGGGTCATCAAACTTTCTTGCATGGAAGAAGAGGACAGATTTGATCCTAGAAAATGAAATCATTGAACATGTTAAGGGATCAATTACTAAGCCTCCAAAGGAAGAAGCTCAAGCTCTAGCAAAGTATATGAAAGGGGAAGTAAGGGCTCAAAGAATTCTCATTGAATCCATCAAGGATCCCCTCATACCTTATGTATCAAAGCTGGAGACATCAAAAGAAATATACGATAAACTAGTAGAGTTATTCTCTGTAAGTACTGCTGGAGAAGTGATATCATTAAGACAATAACTCTACAAGATGAAGATATCAAAGGAAGATGGAATAGCCTCATACTTTATGAGGGTATTAGAAATAAGAGATCGATTAAAAGAGTTGGGAGAAATAATGTCCGATAAAGAAATGACCACCATAGTGCTCATTGCACTACTAGAGGAATGGGGCAACTTTACATCGAGCATCTATGGAAAGAAGGAAGCTACCCCATTCAATGAACTTTGGTCATTGTGTAAAATTGAAGAAACCCGATGTAGGATCAAATGAACAAGTACAAGCATTTGTTGCCATGGCTAAGAGGAAAGGAAAGTTTGGAAGGTTTGGTCCTCAGAAAAAGAACAAGAAGGATATGTCGAAAATCCAATGCTATGGCTGTAAGGAATATGGGCACTACAAGAGACATTGTCTAAAGTTCAAGAAGGACAACAAGAGGAAAGAAAGAGATGAAGCTCATACCATCGAAGAAATGGAAGGACCTAATGAGAAGAAATCCAAAGGGATAGATCTTCACTATTAGGGTTTCTCCAGTGCATCGCAAGGACAAGTAGGAGGTGAAAAGATCTCCCCCATGGTAGTCAAGATGAGAAGTATTACGACGATATTCATCTTAGTAGAAGATGGCATCATATTAGAAGTATACCGTTAAAGCAAAAGCTCATGACATCATTAGAGAAGCTTGAAAGAACAACTGAAGTAGAAGTCTACAGAGATGTAGCAATTATCACATAAAGGAATTATCTTTTGGCAACCTCATTGAAATCTTATATAGTACATATGATTAAAATAAAGTCGTTTAGCATGATAGAAGGAATTCATCATACATCATCATCATCATGAGAAAGGAACATTTGTCGGATGAGGATAATCAAGATCCTTTGTTGGAATCTTCACTAGAGGTTCACCTCTACTTGGAAGAAGCGTCTCGCTGATCATTCTACCTTGTGTGGGATACATTGTTTAGAAGGATGATGGTGTGGTGACAAAGGAGTGCAACAGGTCAAGATGATTGAAGTACTCTCAATCAAGGTAAATGAAGTTGTTGAAGTCTAGATGACCAAAAGGAGAAAAGAGGTATGTATATATTTGATAGATTAAGTTATGTCATCATATAGTTGTAGGGTAAATGCTCTACCTCGCGAGCATGATCGAGGATCTTTTCTTTTGAAAAGATGCATGAAGGCATGGTTCACATATTGATAATATGAAATCAACATAATATGTCCTCATATGGAATCTGAGGTAGTTGACAAAGATGAAGGAACTATTTATGGAAAGTTGCTGAGAAGCAATATGTGAAGAAACAAAGAAGAGATCATGAAAGATGCAACTACAATCACAGGAAGTCAACATCCAACGACTACAAGAATTGATCATGACATCTCCATAGAGAAGAAGACCATGATAAGCTCTGTAAAGAAAAGAAACCCTTTGACATTTGAAGTCTTGGAGATGTGTTTATGAATGTGTAGGATGTTGCAGACAAGCAAGATGTCATGATGAAAGGCCATCACAAAAGGTAACTCTGATTTGATGTTCATTTTTTATTTTTGAACAACCTCTGGATGGATTGATATAGGGCTACCGAAAGAGAGTTGTAAATGACACCTACAACTAGCACTCATATGGTTGGATGAAAGATCCTAAAGGAAACATGACTTGGAAGAGGTAGCTTTATGAAGAAAAGCTAGATATGGATTAGAAGGTCACTTTCGGATAAAGAAAAGGATGACATGACTGACATGGTTCGTGAAGGAAAGTTATGGATGGCCGATGCCCTACGAAGAAGTCCCAAAAGATGAAGGCTCCATAACGTTGAAGATAAACTTCATGACATCGAAAGGAGGAGCCCCACAAGTAGTTGATAGTCCCATGATCTCCACCTAGAGCGAAAAGCTGTTGGAAGCAAGTCCCTGGTTAAGAGGGAGCTGGGACAAGTCCTTGAATAAGAGGGAGCTTGGGTACATTCCTTTTATAGGAATGAGTACATCCTCCCTAGTTGAGAGGTAGAGATAAACACATCATTCTTGTCTTCACTTTGGGAAGAAAGAATGGAGGATTGGGTAAGCATCTAGTATATGATACTCTTTGAGGATGAGGTAGGGTATCCAAGATAAGAGTAGTCGAAGAGGACTGATATTCTCTGAGGACTGGGAATCCAAGATAAGAATAGTCTTGGAAGGACATACTCTGTAAACACCTGGGTGGGGTATGTACCTTGAGAGACAATGATGATGGTGTCTACAAGTCATTGGTCTCGTTAACATTGTGTTCTGATCTTGTGGAGAGATAGAGATGTTAGTTAAGGTCTTGCTATGTGACAATGCTGGATGATATGATGCTAAACAAATGGGTTACGAATCCGACTCTTATGAGAATTCTTTAGATTGAGAATGTCCAAGTACCTTGTATGGATTATGAATACCTCCCTAGTTAAGAGGGAGTGTTGAAATATGTAACTAGGTTTGGTCTTCATAATGACATATGTAATCATAATTTTATGTATTTAATGGAAAGAGAAAAATAAATTTATTATTGTTATTCTTGAGGCATGGGTTTCATCTACGTTACCGGATCCGCTGAGGGCAAGAGGTGGAACCGCGGATCCCCGAATCCGAAACTGGTACGGATACGGATACGCTAGGATCCGCATACGGTCAGTTAGTGACTTAGTTAACACAGTCGTGGGCATTTTTCCAGTTGACTGCAGTTCTGGTGGGTTTTGGAAGTGGATAATGCCGCGCAGATCTTTAGTTAACTGGTTAGATTAACTGCTGGTTAGCCGGTTAGATTAACTGTTGGTTAGCGTTAATAGAACGGTTGGTTAGCTGGTTATATAAAGATTTATATAAGATTACGCGTCATGTTTTTTAATACTATCTTGCATATATATTAAAGTTTTTTAACTGTTGGTTAGCGTTAATAGAACGGTTGGTTAGCTGGTTATATAAAGATTTAAATAAAATTACGCGTCATGTTTTTTAATACTATCTGGCATATATATATATATAAGTTTTTTAATACCATCTGCCAGATATATATATAAAGATTTAATTAAGATTATGCGTGAGTTTTTTAATACCATCTTCCGCATATATATATAGATAAGGATTTCAATAAAATTATGCGTCAAGTTTTTTTAATAATCTTTCAATATAAAAATTTCTAATTTAATTAAAAAGTTTATTTTGAGGTTAATATATGTATAATAAAGTTATTTTAAATCAATTTGTTTTTTTAATAAGCTTTCAATATAAAGATTTCCGATTTAATTAAAAAG
Source organism: Pinus taeda (assembly GCA_000404065.3). Classification (NCBI taxonomy): domain Eukaryota; kingdom Viridiplantae; phylum Streptophyta; class Pinopsida; order Pinales; family Pinaceae; genus Pinus; species Pinus taeda. Next base: position 41,960 of record APFE030202778.1, read on the forward strand.
TTTATTTTGATGTTAATATATATATAATAAAGTTATTTTAATTTATTTATTTTAAATCAATATATTTATGTTTAATAAATTGTATGTTTTGTATTTCATTTTAAATTTTCTATTTTTACAAGTCATAACTTATATAACTTTATGTTTGGTTGTTAAAAATTAAAATAGTTTCTAATTTTTATAAATAAAAATAAAAATATATATATTTTATGTTATAACTTTATTTTAACAATTATATCAATATGTTGGTACTAATATTTATATGTTTATTTGTTTGTTAGTTTTTAAATTTCATCATTTCAGTGTTCAAATTCATAAATTATCTAATAATTTTAGTTCTAATGTTGTGATTCATGAATGGTTTTGATTTTAAACATCAAATGTATTTTCTAAAATTTTAAAAAATATTATTATATATTTTTGTACTTGCCTTATCCTCGCCGTATCCGGATCCTGGCTTTTCAAAAATCCAACAGATCCGGAACCGGATCCGGATCCGTATCCTGGTAACTTAGCTTAATGTTCACCTCGAGATGGTGTGCCCTATAGAAATATCTTGGTTTATAATATTATGGTTGTATGAGAAAAGAATGGGTTTTCAAACTTTGTTCACACCAGGAGGAGTAAAACGCTCGATTGATGTAAGCTCTAAATCAAATTCAAATACACCAACTCAGTTAATTTGTATTCTAGACAGTAAAACCTCATAAATGGGAGTCAGGACATTAACTTTCTTAAGCTAGATGTTTTTCCTCTCTTTGAACAGTAGAAGGAATGACCTGCAACGTGTCTAATTTTGTGTCTTACAGTAGACACTTTCTACTCTCATGCACTCTTAAATAAGAGAGAAGTTACAGTTGAACTTCAAGAGCTATAGCATTTAAGTGCAACCACGCCATATAGAAAGAGAGAGGCAATGAGAGTTTTGACATCCTCACGCATGCCCCAGTAGACCTCACAAAAAGCCTTCTTAATCTTTTATATGATATTTCTCACATCATGACTTGAGCATAGGGTCAAAGGCTTTTCCATCTGTGGACAGAAAAGTAATCTTGACAAAAGAAAAATCAGGCTCATATCTTTATCACACCACTGGCTTACAATATAGTTTCCAACTATGCAATGCAAATCCAGAACCAGGAAAAAAGGCAACAATGGAGATTGAACACCTTAGAAATGTTACTGCACACTAGAATAATTCCCTTTGCCCTATTAGCATGGACGATTCATACAAGAAGTCTAGGAACAAGAACAAACCCTTGCATAGGAGGTGGGAGTAAAGCTACCACAGTATTAGGACCCCCACAACCCTTGCTCACCACTCACAAAGAGGCAAAACCAAAGACCTTGAAAAGAAGAAACTTTATGTTGTCCCTCTAGTTATGTCCAATATAGGAGGGATAAATAAAAAAGGGCCAACCAACATAATAAGTGGTATATGCAAAATAATTACCGGGGGGTTTTGGGGGGCACTTGATGATACTTAATCTCCCATCTCTGGAGGGGGCATAAAAATAGATGACTTAAGCTCCCAAGTCCAACCAAGAGAGAGAGAGAGAGAGAGAGAGAAACATGTTTGACATGCTTAAACATGCCCCAACAAAGCTTTTCAAACTGAACCTTCTTATTTTTCTTATCCAACATTTCTTGTATCATGACATAACCATGGGACCAATGGCTTGTTCATCTTGGATTGCAGCCGCCCAATGCTCTGGATGTGTTAACAGTGTTTCCAATGATGACAATTTAATGGTATACCAAAGCCAAAGCCTTGTGGGACTTAAATCCAAGCGTAAAGAAGTGAATGTTTCAACAAATTTAGTTGGGTATCTACCTTGATGAATAATGTTAAGTCCTGTTATGCTTATCTTTACTAAAAGGTACCATTTCTTTAGAACCCCAAGGCTTTTATATCTGTTAGAAGAAAAATAATCAATATAGAAGAAGAATAAAGCTCATTTTTTTTTATCTCATCACTGACTTACAATATTGCTGCGGACTATATCACACAAATCCAGAATCGAGTAAAAGGCAACGATGGAGATTGAACACCTTAGGAATTCGGGTCCACACTAGGGCACTATTAGCAAGGGACATTGATACAAAAGGTCTGTAAGCAGGACCAGACACATGGAGTGGAGGTCAGAGCAAAACCTGCCATAGAACTAGGACTCCCCAACAATGCCTCTCAAAGAAATGAGTGTGTCTATAGTCAAAAAGTGAACTTACCTATATGTAGTTGCATGCCAAATGCGAACAGTGCCATCTTCTGAGCCTGTGATGATGATAGGAAGCTCAGGGTGAAAACAGACTGCAGAGACATTATGTGTATGTCCTTCAAGTGTCTGAACACATGACTTTGTCTGGTAGTCCCATACCTATTTTCAGCAATCCAGAAAATATGTAAACAAGATTGCAGTGCAAGCACAGGTGCTCCAGTGGTGTGTAAGTAGAAAAATTCTTGAGGATTGTATAGAAATATACTAGAAAAAAATAATCCAAATAGATAAACCACTAATACCTTTGTTGTCTGACCATCAGACCCTGTAATAAGGTATGGTCTGTCACCTCCTGTATAGTAGTCAACACAGTTTACACCTTTCATGTGAGCCTCAAGTGTAAAATTTGGGTCTGGAGAGCCAAGGTTCCATATCTGTAATGTGCATCCCATATGTTTTTGAATATGCCAAATAGAGGAATAACAAGAATCGACATAACTGAGGCATCTTAAGAAATCAAACAGAAGCTTTCAAAGTCTCGAGTTTGCTTCATGCCGGGGATAAAAGAAATTTATCATATAAACTTTCATGCCAATAGAATAGCAATACTAGAACCCTGAAATGACAGATAAATGCTGAATCTTGAATTTCACCTTGATGGTACGGTCTAGTGAGGCACTTGCAAATGTGTTGGTATCCTTGGGATTAAATGCAACTTGCATAACATAATGAGAGTGACCTTCAAAAATCTGAGTACATTGCCAACCTTTATCCCAGTCCCAAAGCTTGATTAGCATGTCATCTGATGATGAGAGTACATACGGAAGGGTTGGATGAACTGCCACACACCTAATATAATCAGTGTGTGCTTCAAATGATTTGACCTTGTCCATGGTGTTATAGTTGAAAACACGAATTATCATATCATCTGCAGCTGCTACAATCCACTGCTTTCGAGCTATAAACTTTGCTGATCGTACTGTCAGGCATTCAAGAATAGAAATTAGACTATTTATTTTTGATCTACTATTTATTTTCCAAGATAAACTGCAAAAGGAAACCCTGATTCATTTTGCATACCTGGAAGTTCTGTGACTTCAAAAGATTTCGCCAAAGTCTGTATGAACATTACAAGACAATAATAAGCTGAATTACTACAAACTGGAATTTTGTTCACTGCACATCTGGCATAAATGTCACTGCTTGTACTAAACAGAATGTGCCAAAATAGGAGAACCACAGTTCTGTCTCTGTCAAGCAAGAATGACTAAAAATTCGGAAAGACATGCAATTTTCATGCTTTATCATTTTTTCTGGAGAAATGCATCTGATATTAAATTACTAAACAAGAGAAAGATACATAAATATTATGGAGCCAAGTGGTCATGACAAGTGCCCCCTCCAAACATGGACTAATTGGGCAGGCATCTCCACTTGAGACCAACATCTAGAGGGTCTACATCTTTCCGAAAAATACCCATCGAAGCTAAGATCTATGTAGCCAAGTTAAATAAGTTATTAATTCTCCCCGTTTGTATGCAATAGGCAACTAATGAAAGGTTTCCGGGAATGAACTTTTCTATAAGAAGGAGATGCTTGTCAGTCTAATCACATCCTGCAAACATCTTGCTGCTTGCTTGATCATCCATTTATCACCAAAAAGGACACCCTTCCAATATAGGGGTAAAACAAAGAGAAAATTGCACACAACGACAATCCATGTCCGAAACACTCCTGCTACCTTGTAGTTCTACTTGGTATGATTAACAATTTCCAATTATGGCAAACCACACCACAGCCATGTATAAATACTGTTGTGAAGAACCGAAAACCAAGATAGGTGGGTCTTCAAGGTGCTTTGGCAGTGTCACGTGATCTTGAAGGGTTCACTTCCATTTAAGACGATTGGCAATGGGATATCATGGCAGAATCTAAAGTCCATTAATGAACTTCTGTAAGACTATTTCCAAACTTTCCAAATAGGTCACTGTCAAGGCAAGTTTAACTTAAACACACTATCATCTGGAATTATCTGACAAAGTGCAGTAATGTTCCTTTTTCTGGTGTTCCTTATGATATGGTTAGGATGGACTTTCAGAGTTGGGGGCAGACAGGTCACTGGTGCATGTTGGTGTCATCAGTGGGCCCAAGGGGCTTTTGGAAGGGTTTTGAGGAGTTTCTATGAGGTCCGATGGCATTCGCTTGGTATATTCCATCATCCGCACAGTTTGCCTTTCATTCCGGCACATTCCGACAACTTTCAGAAAACAAAGTTATTATTGGGCCTAACTCAATTAATTACGCTTAAGGTGGCATTCTGGGAGGAATATTTGATAGAACACCTTAGTGTAATAGCTCATTGGAACCACAACAAGAAGATCTACACAATGTGAGTTTCAGTGACCTGAGGAGACATTGTGGCGAATTTACCATTTTCCCGCATTAAAAAGAATATTTTAATTAAAATAAAAGAGGGAAAAGTGCTCCATGATTAAAATAATAATAGGAGGTTCTAGAGGGATCCATCATATCTATAAAAGAGGAGGAGGAGGCCATTGGAGGGCATCTTGGATTTGGTATTTTTTCTTGTATGATAGGTTGAGGACCCGGTTCTCTACTTCAACAGTAGCCCCAAGACGAAAACCCTCGGGTGATTCAGTGAGATTGCGAGAGTACCCATCTCCCATTGGCGAATTCATCGAAAATTCACAAGAGAACTCAGCAATGCAATTCAATTCAATTTGGAGGGCTAGCATAGCAATGTAGCAAATTATCTCAGAGGTCACCTTTTATCTCAGCTATTTTGGTTGTATGTGCATGTAACCCCAATTTACCCATTATAATAAAAGCTAGGAAATTTCTGGTTCATTGTGTTATTGGATTGCAATGCTCTATTTCTTTTATTTTACATGGCAATCTTCTGTTAATAAAATGTTGATTTTACAGTGAAATTTTGAGTTGAGTGAATTTCTGCAAATTTAGCAAAATATCCTGTTTAGGGCATTACAGCGGTATCGAAGTTGGTTTTCCTGCCAGCCTGAGGGTTTAATTGCAAATCGAGTTGCTCCAAATCGTTGATGAAGAACACTCGTATGGCCAAATTCATCAAGTTCATCCTTGTCTGCAAATTTGTCACGCAAATATTCTACAAAAATTTTAGCAAATTGTTGTTGGCATAATAATGGTTCGACAAATTTGAGTTGAATGATATGAAACGATATTGTGAAAAGTCAAAAGCCATTCGTCGAATTATTGAGGGAGAAGTCAAAAGACGTCCACCGAATTATTAAGGGGCGCGTCATAAACTTCAAAACAAAAAAAAAAACTAAGGGACAAGTACTTGAAGTCGACCAACTCTGGGGTCTCCTTGGGTCGAATTTCAAATACTTACCGGAGGACAGGTTCGTAATTAAAATTTGTATGGGTCGTGTGAATTTTGTGAGGCCAAAAAGCACTGAACATCTTGGTGATTAGAGGAGAACGAATTATTGCCAGTGTATTTGTTAGGCCGAGACTAAGCCGACACCCATTTCTATGGAAAGTCGAATGTTTTGAAGGACGTCATGGGAATTTTGGTGGGGCTGAGAGCCTTTTTCAGATTGAGATCTGATTTGTTGTCTTGCGCAGAGTTTGGTTAAGCATTGATGCCATACACCTACGCGTGGGTCAATTTTTGATGGTGATTTGCGCATGCAACGGAGGAACAATAAGCCAAGGTTGTGAGTTGGAATAGGCTCGAAATAGTGGTTGCATCGCAAGGGACAGAGCCATATGAGGGGTAGCCGCCAGAATCCGTGGAGCTGAGAGCAAACTGCCAAAGGTCGAATAACAGTAGTGCATGTTTGTTGTCACCAATCGGGAGACGAAATACCGATGCGTCGACCTTACTAAAGTTAGTGTCACCACTTGTGCGATTTGAAGGGGGTACGTTGAGCTCTGATCATTGAAGACCTATGCATGAGGTTGGTGGTTTCCAACGTGTACAGGGGCCACTCAAGAGGCAGTTGTAGCCCCATTGTGATTGCAGGGAAGTCAACTCATATGCGTACACCAGCTCGATGATTGTTGTAGCCACAATTGCAAAGAGCGGTGAGCACATGCCGAACGTTGTGGGTTCGAAATCGAAACTGATAGTTGCCTTTGGTGGACAAAATACTATCGTTTGAGATGATATTGCAAAGGAGCGTCATGCTGACTATGGTCAAGTTGTAATGTCCCTTCCGAAATTAAATAGTTACAGGTTTATTTATTCTACAATTCTAACAATTCTGGAGCCCATGGGACCCATGTGATTTTTGGAAAAGACTTAGGAAGGGAAAAGCAGCCGAAATATTTTGTTGGCATATTGTGGGGGCCACCCACATGAGGAAATACGCACCACCTTAGAGGGAAGTTCGAATGAATGAGGAGGGAAAGTCGAATTGCTAGTTGGAGGGGGCCCACATGGGAAAAGAGGCCCACAAATTATAAATAGAGGAGGCTCAACCTCATTTGGTATATTTTGACATATTGAACTCAACCTTAGTTGCTCAAGCTACTTAGCCGGGTTACGGTGCCGTTTAGCACACGAATGTCTCCGAGCGAAGATCTCAACCCTTGCTTCGGTGGACTTCTAGTGCCACCATAGAAAGGCAATTAATACTACCTTAGAGGAGAGCTAGTCGAGTTTCACAGTCATATCATTCAGCGTTTGTCTCAGCCAATGCGTGTTTCTGGAGGACATAGAAGGAGAACACGTAGGTGTTGCTTATGGGTTCATCCGGGCAGCAACTGTCAGGGGAGTTTGGGCATTGATGCTACAGTGGAGGATCAACCTTCCGAGAGAGTTTTGCAACAGGAGGTTGCTACATTGGAGCAGTTCGATTTACAGTCACCTGGGCCTATGCAGAGAGCCATCACTAGGCTCACGTTGGAGTCAGAGGAAGCAATTATAGAGCTAGAGCTGGCTGGGAGAAGTAGAAGATCACTTGGAGGGCCATTTGAGGAGGATTATTGGAGTTGGGAGAGCAGAGATTGGCAGCATCATTCACAGCAACAGAATTCAAAATTGGAGGAGGGCCAAGTTGTGAAGGGTCAATTGTTGAAGGTTGGAACCAAGGGAAACCTTTTCTGGGCTTCAGGCAAGGACCACTCCTAATTTTATAAAATTTTCTGGGCAGATCTAAGGGGTCAAACAATGGTCCCAACTTAGCCGACAGCTAGAGGAGCTAAGGGGAATTTGGGCCAAAATTCTAAGGTCAACATTTGGCCAATTCCTTCATGGGTTATTTTGGGTATTTGGTGGAGAGGTCGCGGTTAATTTTCTATAATTTTTTGAGTGCCAGAGGTGGGGTTTCCAACAGCATCCTTGCAGCAGACAACAAAGTTTCACAAGGGCAGTGAAGGGCATCATTGCAACAGTTATTGTGCCATTTGAGCTTGACATATTACCACTTGTGTTTGATCACACTTGCCATTTAGGAAAGCCCAGGTGCACCATGTCCACATTATTGTAATTTTCTCCCAGATTATAATAAAATGGCTCAATTGTTGGATATTCCTGGACTTTTTATGGGTATGCACTGAATGTTTCAATTTTATGGTGTTGTTTTTATTATTTGCTTTGCATACCACTATTTTCCTTAGGTGGAACAT
>APFE030202781.1:0-38224 GCA_000404065.3 Pinus taeda
AGATCTGTATACTGACGCAAGTAATGTTCTGAACTGGGTATAACTTAAGTTTGAAATCGCTGCAAGTCATGATTGAATATTTATAGATCTATACGCGGGTTGGCTTTGTTAAAAGCGCATATGTACACGGGTTCGGTTTGTCCAAGTAGCGTATGCACTTTAATGCATGATTTTGACGATACAGTTGGCTCTAAATAGTGTTGCAGAGTTCAGGGTTCTGCTCTGTGTTCTGGTGACTGGTTTTTGTTGACAGGGTTTCAGTATTGGGTATTGATGTGGCTAAGTGTTTGTGAGCTTCAATGATATTGATGGGTCCAGTATGAAAATTTGATGAAACGTGGCCTTCAGATTTAGAGTTATGCTTCTGTGTATCCAGTCTGAAAATTTATGAAACGTGGTACCTGGAGGAGAGAAGATTGTAGGTCGGCACCTACGTACTAGTATCTTAGCTAGTACAAGAACTATGGGGGTTGTAGGTCCCTTCCAAGAGAAGCTGGAGAATGAGAGAGGGTTGTAGCTCTCTGCAGGTTGCAGCCTGCGTACTGGTAAAGGACTGCACCAGTACATTGTAAAAGAAGTTTCTTATTAAAGGAAGATAGAAACAAATTGCAGCAGGTGGTTTTCACCCACATTGGGTTTCCACCTTATATCATGGTGTTCATGTGTACTTCTTGTGTGTGATGATTTGTTCTATTTATTGCTTCCGTTTACTGTTCATATGGTCAATGAAGTTCTGATGCATTATCTAAAGATCAACATGTAATGGATTATCTGAATTATAAATAATCTGAATATATGCTAGTTTCTTTAGACACAGTCGCGTATACACGCGGATATCCTTAACTGAAGTAGCGTATATGAATCTGAGTAAGAAATTGAAAAAGTTTTACTGATCTGATAATACTGATTCACCCCCTCCTCTCAGTATTATTTCCAACATCATGCTCATCAACAACATATAACCTAATCATCAAGCTAACCATCATATAACAACAACAAGTTAACATATAGTTACTCATCAACAGCATATAATGTATAACAAAATCATCAAGCTATCTAACATAAAACAACAGTAACAATGCATACAACCACAAGTTACTATCATTGTGCACATGACTGCACTAATCAATTAGCATCTATCATGTATATAACCATAACATCAATAGACATGTACATAAACCTAATCTATATAACTCTAATGCATATAAAAATCCATTAACTAATATACATGCATGCCCAAAATCCAAACCTGTATGACGACATGCTCTTGCCTCAAGGTCAAATGTTGCAACTTCACTTTAATGATCTGCATCTCTTACTCTTTCTCAGCCAACACATCAGCATCATAACATATCAATAGAATCATTATTACCTAATTGCATATAATGATTTTACATTGCATGTCTAACCTACCATACATGCATAACCATAACCATGACAATGCATGCATAAAAACATACAAACACTAACATGCATAACAAATGCACATACACCCATACACTCATGATGACACATCCCACAACAACACCATCAACTTTCACATGGTGACATCACTACAACCATGATCAACACCATGCAAAGGCCACAAGCACATTGACTACAAGCATAAGCAACACATATGCAACCGACATGAATGCATGACCAACACACCACCCATCCAATCTGAGGGGTGAATCATGCTCTAATACCAATCTGTAACACCCTCCTCCCACATCTACCCAAGTAATAGGCCAATAGTGGTAAACATGTGACAAGAGGCTACTATGATATGATTTGACCTCCTAAGTCACATTAAGGAATTGGAACCGAAGAAAACACACCATATAGACCTTTAACATCAGAAATATGATTCTTAAGTGCCATCTGAACCTTCCTTCTAACCATACCTTGAGTCCTATTGAGGTTTTAGACCTCTTGATCTTTGGATGCTCCCATGTTATAGGCATGTCAGCGTTTAGAGGGCTCTGGATTCTCCCACAAGCCTGCATGTTTGCGTCTAGGGACTATTTCCAATAGACTTGTGCTAGAGTTCGGGGATTTTAAGGCACTTTTAAAACCCAGAATTTCGGCCACTGCTCAGAACTTCTTGTAACTTCCAGAATCTATTAAACACATGATGAAAAGACTAATAAACCAAAAACTAACTCCAAGAATAGGCCTCACCATCCCCAACCGAGACTGGAATTTTGTAAAACACTTGGCATCAATGCCATCTATAAGTGTAAATGACAGATCTAAGCATAGGGGTCTTATACTTATCTGAGATTCGCTAAGAGTCATTGTTTCCTTATCACTTTAGTTGTAGTTTCATCCATTATGCCATAGATACATTGTTCATTCATATACAAGTAAAAACGTGATGGAAGTAATACATATCCACTGTCATAATAAATATTCGTAACCAACATAATAACAATAGAAGTACCAAGGAATAAAAATCCATATAAATCGGTATAATACTTATGAGATAACAAGGATAAATAACCCCATATTAATGATGCAATTTCCAACCTGGTATGGGACTACCACGTTCCACCCGACCGTAGAATGTTTGAGCCAATTCTCTCCTCATCCATTCACCCCCATGCCATATTCCAAGCATTAATGTGGGATCTCATAAAACACATCAATCCAAAACCATCTAGGGTTTCTAGAGGCCAACCACATCAACCCATCAAACAGTGATTCTGCAACACCCTCCTCCCATATCTACCCAAGAAACCGGCCATCCGAGATAAGCATGTGACAAGAGGCCATTATGATATGATTCGACCTCGTAAGTCACGTTAAGGAAGTGGAACTGATAGAAACACACCATACAGACATCTAATATCATCATTAGGACCCTCAAGAACTAACCTAACCTTTCTGCCAACCAGCCTTTGGGTCGCACTTACATTTTGGACTAGTTGACCTCTGGACACTCTCATGCTATGGGCATGCTAGTGTCCAGGGACCCTTGGACACTCTCACAGGCCTGCAAGCCAGTGTCTGGAACTCTTTTTATCAGTCTTATGGCAGCATCCCTGGGATTTGAGCCACCTTTTCAGGCACAGAGACCAAGTTACTGCCCATAATTGAATGATATCTTCAAAACATTAAAATAACAAGGAAATGACAATATAAATGCAATCACTTGAATGAGACCTTGATTTTACCCTTACTAGCCATCATAAGCATTTCATCAAACATATCACGAATATGTAGTCTACAAGTGTAAATAACAGATCTGAGCATAGGGGTCTCATACTTAGCTGAGAATCGCTAAGTAGCATTGATGCCTCAACACATCAACTAACATTTCATCCAATATGTCATAGATACATTGTTCATTCATTTACAAGTAAAAATATTTTGAGAGCCATACATAGCTATTGTCATAAACCACAGTCATATTAACCACATATAATCCAGTATAATACTCATAGAAATACAAGTATAAATAACCTCATATTGATGAAGCAAAATCCAAACCAAGATGGGACTTCCACGTTCCACCCGATCGTAGAATAGCTCTGTCGAATTTCTCTTTAGTCATTCACCCCCGTGCCATATTCCAAGCATGAATGTGAGATCTCATAGAACTCAATCCAAAACCATCCAGGGCTTCCATAGACCATTCACCTCAGCCCATCAAACAATGATTGCACCTCATAGTCAAAAATCACAAAACCATCTTTAGATTGGTCTCTATCCAAGTCTTCTAGAGTATTTTCCCAACCAAAGCTCCAGGACTAGTAATTCAACCCACAGCTTTTACTGGGCTCCAGAGCATTTGTCTAACCAAGGGTCTAGGTCTAATAACTCGACCCACCAAGGGCTAGAAATAGCCTTGTATTGATGAAGAAAACTCCAAACCCGAGATGGCACTTCCACGTTCCACCCGACCATAGAATGGTTGAGCCGAATCTCTCTTCATTCATTCACCCTCGTGCCATATTTCAAGCATGAATGTGAGATCTCATAGAACGCATCAATCCAAAACCATCTAGGGCTTCAAGAGGTCATTCACTACAACCCATCAAACAGTGATTCCACGTCACAATCGTACATCACAAAACCATCATCAAATGGTCTCTCTCCAAGTCTTCCAGAGCGTTTCTCCAATGAAGGCTCTAGGACTAGTAATTCAACCCACAGCTTTTACTGGGCTCCAGAGCGTTTGTCCAACCAAGGCTCCAGAACTAATAATTCAACCCACCAAGGGCTCCAGATCATTTGTCCAACCAAGGCTACGGGACTAGTAACTCAACCTAATATGTTACAAGGCTCCATGATGTTTGTCCAACCAAGGCTCCAGGACTAATAACTCAACCCAAGCTAAGGAAACATGAGAACCAACCAAAACAAAACAATGAACTAAACCCACAATCTCCATGGCTATCTAGGAAATGGAAAAGCTAGGCAATCCACTAACAATCCTGACCATCCTCCATGTCAATGACAGATCATAACCAACAAACCACATGCATATGCCATGCATGCCAAAACTAGTGAGAAAAACACACATGCAACTCAGTACCTGCAAGCAAATCCTGATGTAGCTGTTGATCTCAATGTCCTCTTGCACTTTCTTTCTCTTCCTTTTCCTTCTTGCTCCAAAAATCCAAGTATGCCACACCCTCCAAGAGTGCTCCAAGAAAACTCTAAGTATCCAAGAGTATGAGAGAGAGAGAATAATGAGAGAGCTCCAAAATTGAACTGAAAAAAGGTTTCACTGACCAAACCTCCCCATTGATCCTTAGAAGCCTTTTTATCAACAAGGCATCTATTTTATTCTATTTCCATTATTTTCCTTCATTTTCCTCCTCACATGAAACCAGTGACCTTTCACCTCCTTTTCTCCTAATTTTCATAAATAAATGTGCCAAAAATGCATTTTGCCTTTTTAATGCCTTAGCCTTTTCCAAATTCCTTAACCATAATAAACAGAATGAACAGCCACTAGGATTTTTTACCAACCATTCAGCTTGGAATATGTGTCCCATCACTGTGGCCTCATATTTTTTATATGAATTTCTAACAAAGGTTTTTACAGAACCCTCCCCCTTGGGGGAACACCATCCTCAATGTTCAATGACACCTATAACCAACAAGACTACTGAAAACAAAACATACTTGCCATGGAGCTTTATAACACATCTCATTGCGGTATTTACAATGACAATCTACTAAAATATTACAAACATACCGTTTACTATAGCTTTATAACAGATCTCATTACAGTATTTACAATAATAACCACATGTACACACATACACATTTTCTTCAACCAACAAATAATCATATTGTCTATGGAGATTTATAAACTAGCTCGATACATTATTTACAATAATATACACATTTGCTCATCTAGCAAATAAAAGGATACGATGCATGCATCTGCAACAAGGGAATCCATAGGCTCACACCTCCACCCTCAAGGTAATACAAGGATTCACCTCCTTCCCCGGAAGTCCAGAATCCACTACAATAGTCAAAACTGCATCAATGTCCAGTGCTGCAATCCTGTGCCACTTATCCTCTCAGCAAATAGTTATCGCCTCATTGTTCTAGGGTGTACTCCCAATGTGCATACGATTCCATGTGGAAATGATAGTGACCAAAACAAATATATCCCCATCCTTTCCTTCTCTGCTACACAGTCCCTCGAGCAATCCGATCACCCCCTTTCGTGCAGTCACACACTTTCCAAGTTATGCTAGCACCCCCATTCTAGGTAGTCCATCCCTTGGCAAGGTTTCTCAGAAGATACAAAAACCAAGGCATATCCCTACCTCAAACCATCATACCTGTCATAGCATGCTCATGGCAATCAATGGACACTATTGGGTACCATTGTCCAACAATGGCCCTACTCCTGAATGCTTTACCAGCATACTACAACCTGTTATAATTCCTTTTTGTTGTTGCTACTAATTCTTGCATCTGGATTTAACCACCCAACTAAGCATTTCATGTTTTCTTGTTTCAAGCACATAACTTCCATTAGATTCAAAATAAATTAAAATAACTTCAAATCATACCTCATTGGTAGCTTGTCAAAAAGATATACTTGTAATTATGTTCACTTCCTATCACACAAGTCAAACTCGCATATTTCATGTATAAACATATCACATCAGGTTAGCTCAAAACATAACCACCTGGATAAAAATCATAAATCACATGTAACCATCATAAACGAGAATCATAGATCACATGTAATCTGATAGACCATAATCATAAATCACATGCATAATAGAACTGAAATAAAATATTGATACTTATCATTTAATCAATCCTTATCTTCTACCTTTGTCCTTATTCTGTACGCACACTGGATCAATTGACACACCCGATAAACACCCAGTGCCTTCTCCTCAACCATGTGCAGTGCATACACATAGTGTGAATCACACACATAGAATCGCACATAACATACAACGTCATGCAATACATGCACCTATACCTAACATACAACGCATACACCTACACCCCTTGTACAACACAACACAATACATGTGGCTGCCTAGTGTACACCACCACAAAATACATACACCTACACCTAGTGTACAACCCAACACATACGTACACCTTCACCCAATGTACAACACAACACATAAGTACACCTACACCCAATGTACATCACAATACATCCATCTATACCTGATGTACAACACCACACAATACATGTACCTACACATGGCGTACAACGCAACACAATACGTATATACCCTATGTACAACTCCACGTAATACATATAGTACACAGAGTACAACATAATGAATACACATGTCACGATACCATGACTACATAATGCACATACATAGTACTACATGCCCACAACACAGCATGTACGACATGCACACAATACCACATGTGCACCAGTACCATGTGTACAACATGTACACAATACCACATGTACAAATCACCAGTTGCACAATGTGCACAGCATCACATGTACACGACACCACCTGTACAACGTGTACACAACGCCACATGTACATCATACCACATGTATGATGTGTACACAACGCTAGGCATACACAACACCACATGCACGACACCACATGTATACAACACCATATGCACGACATGTACACAACACCACTTGCACACACTACCATATGTACAACATGTAGACGACACCACATGCCTATAGCACCACTTGTATAATCATGCACACAACACCATATGTACATAGCACCAAATGTACAACATGACACAACCCATATGTACATAACACTGCATATGCAACATGGACATAACACCCTATGTACATAGCACTCTCTGTACACAACACTACATATCCAACATGCACACAACATCATAGGCACACAACACCGCATATCCATCATGCACACAGAATAATATGTACACAACACTGCATATCCAACATGTACATAGTACCATCTATACCTAGCACTGCATATGAAATATTCACACAACACTATTTGTACCAATCTATTCATAACATTGCATAAACAACATGTGCACACACTATATATACACAACACCACATGCTCACAACATCACAAATGCAACATATACAACATATGCATAACAATAGTACCACACATCCAAATCCACATTGTCTCTACCAAGCAACCTTGCTTCCATTGCCTTTTCCATGCTTGTCCCAGCATGTCATAGACCACACTGCTTTCATTTCGCTGATGTATCCCTCAGTATAGCCTACCCATAACATAGACATAAAAAAATCACATAATATCAACTCATAAGCACATGATATTGACCTCATAGATTTATCAAGGCTACTCCTCTCAATTTATTCCCATAAGACCAGGAACTTTATCACGCCATTCACCTGCATAAGCAATCATTCCTTCATGATAATGGTCCCTAACAAGCTTGTCGGATTGTGACATAAATACATGGATACATACATACATATATATAAACAATAGCATAAAACAATCATGATCCTGTCAGCCAACGACATGCATACATACACATATAAACATCAACATAAAACAATTTTGATCTAGTCATACAACGACATACATACATAGATATGTACATGTATACACATATAGACATCAACATAATCATGATCACAACATAATTACTAGATATCATAAGGTCAAGGTTAAGAGAACTCCCTTTATGCGTGTAACACATGTGCCACATCGAGAACAATAATTCCCAACATAGCCAAGTCATATGACGCCTCAAATCCATTCACCTTACCTTTCTTGAGTACATTTCCCATGATTGTCTTGTCATCATCCATTTACACCAATGGACCTAACCATTCCAACTGGCTGTCATACTCTTGCCTTCAACTTCCTTTATACATGCACCAACTTCATCTAAGTCTTACATTGCTTACTGGATTTCATTCAACTCTCTTTGAGCTCCATTAACTTTCCTCTTTCCCAACCAATTCCCAAGACTCAAAACTTAAAGGGAAAACACAAGAATAAAACCATGAAAATCAATAACAATGTGATGCCACAAACAAAGTGGCAAGGACTTGCACCAAACATAAACAAAACTGCAAATTGATCTCAACAAATCACAAAAGACCAAAATCACAAGGCTAGCAACAAACACCATGACTCAATCCCCATGATTCCTAGTTATTCCAAGGGAAAGCTCAACCTGAGCGTTCTTTAGAATCTCATGGCAGTTTCCTTGCCATGTAATCCCCTGCATCTTACTGCCATAAACATGTAACTATTAGTGCATAAATAAACATAGAAACATACTAGTTACCTTACCTTGTTGTGCCAAGCACGTTGCTTTCAATTGAACACATCCATGCCATCTCTCAAGGGGCTCCAATTCCCTTGAAAGATCCACATATAACTAGAGACTAGCTAATATACTTGTCAAGTACATATTTCTAAATCTAGCTCATATCCACATAATGTCAAACAAAATCAAGGTTAATAAGGCTTCTTGTATGAAAAACACTCATTCGTTTGGAATTGGGGTTTCCAAACATAGCCAAAGAAATTCTTGCCAAATTCCTTTCTTTTACCCTTTTACCTTGTTGCAATTGAGGCTTACTATGTATTGTCACATCACCCAATTGTTAGTTATATAAACACATCAATTGTTACCTTGTCATGCTAATACCAAGCATGTTTCCTGCAACTGCTCACACATGTCAACCACATGTTCCAAATATCAAGACAATCATATCTATCAATTTAAACTCAACCTTTACCAAGACTAATAATCAAGTCATAATCAACTAATAGTCATATAACATAATGATACAAATATCACCTACTACACTCAAGTACATATCAATTATCTCAAAACATATGTATTAGTACAACCATCTTAAAACAAGATCATTCCTTCATGCAATCTTATAGATGCAAATTCATATCAAGCAATCAATCAAACATTCAACAACAGATAGATGATATCATAGACACCAACACTCAAATGCCAAATAGATGACATAATCAAACATTCAAACACAAGGTAGACGACATAAGAAAATTCATACCTTAATGTATCCCAAGGGAAGCTATATTGTTTGCACAATCAATCTAGACTAGCACGATATAACTTCAAAACATATCAGCTCAAACACAAATAATATCAAGATATCCATAATAGTCACTAACTAGCATGTTCACATTATAACCTCATAAACATTTGTCATTCATGCATAACAATCACATATGTATGATCAATCTAGATTAGTACAACACAATGTCATAAATAAATTGACTCATACCTTAATGTCATAACCCTAACCATTTGCATAGGCCAATCCAATTTAGCATGATACATATAACACCAACATCTAATGTGATAACCCTAATCATCAAATTACTAGCATGTAACAACAACAAGTTATACATCATGCTCATCAACAACATATAACCTAATCATCAAAGTAATTATCATATAAAAACAACAAGTTATCTACCATGTTCATCAACAACATATTACATAATCATCAAGCTAACTATCTTATAACAAAAACAATTTAACCTATAACATACTCATCAACAACGTATAACATAATCATCAAAATATCTTAGCATAAAACAAAAATAGCAATGCATACAACCATAGACTATTATCATTCATGACTATCGAACACATGCGCATATGACTACACTAATCAACTAGCATCTATCATGTATGTAACCATAACATCAATGGAATAAAAGGCATACACATAACCACAATGCATATAACAATCCTTAACCTACATACCTACATGCCCAACATACAAACTTGTATAACGACATGGTCTTGCCTTGAAGTTCAATGATGCACTTCACTTTGATGGTCTACATCTCCTACTCTATCTCAGCCAACACATTAGCATCATAACATACTAATATCATCATGATGACCTAATTTCATACAATAATCTCACAATTCGTGTCCAGACTACCATACATGTATAACCATAACCATGGAAATGCATGCATAACAACATATAGACACTGACATGCATAACAAATGCATATACAACCATATACTCATGAGGGCACATCCCACAACAACACCATCAACCTTCACATGGCGACATCACTACAACCATGATCAACACCATGAAAATGCAACCAGCACATGGTCTCACAACACAAAAAACACATATGCAACCGACCTAATACATGACCAACACACCCAACCCATCCAGTCTAAGGGGTGAACCATGCTCTGATACCACTTTGTAACGCACTCCTCCCACATTTACCCAAGCAACCGGCCAGTAGGGGTAAACATGCGACAAGAGTCCACTATGATAATATTCAACCTTCTAAGTCATGTTAAGGAAGTGGAACCAATGAAAACACACCATACAGACATCCAACATCAGCATTAGGAACCTGAAGAACCAACCCAACCTTTCTGCCAACCAGCCCCTGGGTCCCACTAACATTTGGACTACTTGACCTCTGGAAACTCTCATGTTATGGGCATGCCAGTGTCTAGGGACTCATTTTGTCAATGTTGTGCTAGCGTCCCTGGGATTTGAACCAATTTTTTAGGCCCAGAGCCCAGGTCACTACCCATAATTGAACCATATCTTCAGAACAGTAAAATAACAAGGAAATGACAGTTTAAATGAAATCACTTGAATAAGACCTTGACTAGAACCCTACTAGCCATGACACGCATTTCGTCAAACATATCACGAATATGTAATCTACAAGCGTAAATAACATATATGAGCATAGGGGTCTCATACTTATTTGAATCACTAAGAAGCATTGATGCATCAACACATCAACTATCATTTCATCCATTAGGTTATAGATACACAGTTCATTCATTTAAAAGTAAAAACATGATGAGAGCCATACATAGCTGCTATCATAAAACACATATATAACCAACATAATAGCAACAGAAATACCAATGAAATCACATCCACCACATATAATACAGTATAATACTCATAGAAATACAAGAACAAATAACCTCATATTGATGAAGCAAAATCCAAACCCGGGATGCGACTTCAATGTTCCACCCAACCATAGAATGGTTGAGCCAAATCTATCTTTAGCCATTCACCCCCATGCCATATTCCAAGCATGAATGTGGGATTTCACACATCAATCCAAAGCCATCCAGGGAATCTAGGGATCATTCACCTCAACCCATCAAACAGTGATTCCACCTCACAGTCATACATCACAAAAACATCATCATATTGGTCTCTATCCAAGCCTTCCAAGGCTTCAGAGCATTTGTCCAACCAAGGCTCCAGGACTAGTAACTTTGTAGCACCCTCCTCCCACATATACCCAAGTAACCAGTCAAATGGAGTAAACATGTGATGAGAGGTTATTGTGATTGAATTCAACCACCTATGTGACCTTAAGGAAATGGAATCAATGGAAAAACAACATTCAAAACTTCAACATCAGCTACAGGACCATTGAGAACCATGCCAACACTTCAGGCAGATTACCCCTGGGTCCCATTGAATTTTTTGATCACTTGACCTCTAGACGCTCTCATGATATGGGCATGACAGCATCCAGGGACCTCTAGATGCTCTCATAGGCATACAAGCCAGTGTCTAGGGACCATTTTGTCCAGTTCTATGCTAGTGCCCCGGGGACTTGAGCCACTTTTTTAGGCCCAGAGCCTAGGTCACTACAGAGAATGGAATGACATCTTCAAAGCAATAAATAACAGGGAAACAATGATGCAAAATCAATTAGTTGAACAATCTCTTAACCAAAGCCCTACTAGCCATGACAGGTATTTCGTCAAACATATCACAAACATATAATATACAAGTGTGAATAACATATTTAAGCATAGGGATCTTGTACTTATCTGAAAATATCTAAGAACCATTGTTCCCTCATGTCAGTTGTTGCATTATCATCTATTAGGTCATAGATACATTGTCCATTCATTTGCAAGTAAAAACATAGTAAGAGCCATACATAGCTATTGTCATAAAACATATACATAACTAGCATAGTAACAACTCAAATACCATAAATACATCAGCCATAGAATCCACATATAAACCAATACATTTACACATGAAAACCAAAGGGATGAATTTCTCATTAATGAATGTAGAAACCAACTAGGCATGGGACTACAACGTTCCACCCAACCATATATTGGTTGAGCCAAATCTCTCTTCAGCCAATCACCCTTGTGCCATATTCCAAGCATGAATGTGGGTCTTATAGTCAATCGAAAAGAACCAAACAAGAATCGATGCTACCAAAGTTCTCCACCTACACCGTGAGGAGTTTGAGTGCCTCCTAGTCTCAGGATTTATTGTAATCCATGGTCTTATCCAGGGATCACTAGGCCCTACACTGAGACCCACTCTATATGATTTACTGTACATCCCATCCTGGGACTACTAGGCCCAACAAATAGCAATCCATCTCTTGGATTTATTGTATATATTGACATTCACCAACAAGGATTCCTAGGCCCACCGAGGCACACAATCCTAGTTTTACCGCAACCCACAATCTGGCTCAGGGGTTACTAGGCCAGTGGATTTACCGTGATCCACAGTCTAGTTCAAGGACCACTAGGCCATGTGTTTTTCATTTAAGAGATCCACCCCACTCAGCTTCGAATCCATCCGGTAATCCAGCTCAATTGAAGTATGAGAACCCATCTCATCAAGGCTATCCGGAAATGGCAAGGCTAGGCTGAAAATGTTGTCACACCTGGAAAAACCCATGCCATGCCAGAAAAGAACCACATGAAATACCATGCATGCAAAAATCTAGCAAGGAAACCACACACACAAATCAATACCTACAAATAATCTTGTTGTAGCTACTTGATCCTACTCTTCCTTGCTTATTTTTTCCTTCCTCTTATCTTCTTTGTCTTTCTTGATCAAATGCCAAAGTGCTCCAAGAAAACTCTAAGTGTCCAAGAGTGTGAGAGAGAGAATAATGAGAGAGCTCCAAAACTAAACTGACCAAGCTTGCCAACTGATCCTCAGAAGCCTTTTTATTAATGAGACCTCTATTTTCTTCATTTTCTATTATTTTCCTTCAATTTCCTCCTCACATGCAACCTATGACCTTTCACCTTCCTTTTCTTCTAATTTCATTATTTTCATAAATAAATGTGCCAAATTGCCATTTTGTCTTTCCAAAGCATTTTCCATTGCCTTTGTCATTTTCCTTTAGCCATAATAACTGAAATGAACACCCGCTAGGATGTTTTTCCTGCCAACTTGGAATACGTGTCCCATCAACCGTGGTCATATATTTTTTTACATGGACCTTTAACCAGGGTTGTTACAGAACCCTCCCCCTTGGGGGAATGCCATCCTCGTTGTTCAATGACACCTATAACCAACAAGACTACTGAAAACAAAACATTCTACCCATGGAGCTTTATAACATAGCTCGTTGCAGTATCTACAATGACCATTGTAGAAAACATGACAACATACCTCATATTGGATCTTTCTAACACAACTCATTACGGCATTTACAATAATAACCACATATACACACATACACATTTTCTTCACCCAACAAATAATCATACTATCTATGGAGCTTTATAAATCCATCTCAATATAGTATTTACAATAATACACACATATACACATGCACATTTTCTCAAGCAGCAAATAAAAGGATATGATGCCTACATCAAAAACAAGGGAATCCAAAGGCTCACACCTTCACCCTCAAAGTAATACTAGGATTCACCTCCTTCCCAGGTAGTCTAGAATCCACAGCAAGTTCAAATCTACATCTAATATCTAACATTATATTCTCGTGCCACTTATCCCCTCACTGAACAATTACTGGCTCATTATTCCACGATGCACTCCTAATGTGCATCTGATTCCATCTGGAAATTATAGTGACAAAAAAAAATATATCCCCGAACTTTTGTTCTCTTCTACATAGTCCCTCAGGCAATCCGGTCACCCCCTTTCATGCAATCACACACCTTGCAAGTTCTGTTGGCACCCACATCCCGAGCATACCATCCCTTGGCAAGGTTTCCTCGCATTGAAAGATACGAAAACCAAGGCATATCCCTTCCTTAAAACCATCATACTATTCATAGCATGCTCATGGAAAACAATGGACACTATTAGGTACCAGTGTCCCACAATGGCCCTTATCTTGAAGTGCTTTATCAACATATTGTTCCATTTTCCAATTCCTTTTGATCTTTCAAATTCTTGCAATCAATTTCAACCACCCAATTAGGAATTTCATGCTTTCTTGTACCAAGCACATAATTTCCATTAGATTCAAAATAAATTGAAATAAATTCACATCCTACCTCATTGGTAGCTCGCCAATAAGGTAAACTTGCAATCTGGTTTACTTCATGTCACAACAAGTCAACTAGCATATTTGACCAAATCATCATGTATAAACATATCACATCAGGTTAGCTCAAAACACAACCATCCTAGATCAAAATCATAAATCACATGTAATCATCATAAACCAAAATCATAGATCACATGAAATCATCATAGACTAGAATCATAATCACGTGCATAATAAAATTGAAATAAAATATTGATACTTATCCTTTAATCAATCCTTATATTCTACCTTTGTCCTTATTCCGTACACACTCTAGATCAGTTGCCACACCCACCAAACATCTAGTGCTTTCTCCTCAACCATGTGCACATACGCCTAGTTTGCATCACACTCATACAACCACACATGGCATACAACACATACACATACACCCATCGTACAATGTAACACAATACATATGCCTACATTCAGTGTACACCACCACACAATATGTACACTTACGCATGATGTACAATACAATACATACATCTATACGAGATGTACAACCCCACACAATACATATACGTACAACATAAGGAAAACACGTCATGATACCACGACTACAAAATGCACATACATAGTACAGCATGCCTACAACAAAGCATGTACAACATGCCCACAATACCACACATATACCAGTACCATATGTACAACGTGTACACAACACCAAACTTACACAGTACTACATGCATGACATGTACATGACACCACATGTACACAACACCATATGCACATGTACACAGCATCACTTGCACATAGCACCACATGTACAACATGGACACAACACCATATGTACATAGCACTGCATATACAACATGTACATAGCGTCATATGTACAAATCACTACACATCCAACATGCGCACAGCACCATATGCACACAACACTGCATATCCATCATGTACATAACACCATCAATACCCAGGAATGCATATGCAATATTCACACAACATTATTTGTACCATGTACATAACATTGCATAAACAACATATACACACACTATATATACACAACACCATATGCACACAACATCACACATGCAACATGTACAACATATACAATATATACACAACAATAGTACCACACATCCAAAACCACATTGTCTCTACCAAGCAACCTTGCTTCTAGTGTCTCTCTGCCATCCATACTTATCTTAGCATCCCACAAAGCACATTGTTTTCATTCCCCTGTTGTATACTTCAACATTACCTGTCATAACATAAACATAGGCATATTACAAGCATACAATATCAACTCATATCCGCATGATGCTAACCTCATATATTTGTCATGACTACTCTTCCCACTTGATTCCTCATAAACCAGGAACCTCTTCATGTCATTCACCTGTATAAGCAATCATTCTTCCACAAGAATGGTCCTTGATGACCCTGTCAAACAGTGACATAGATACATGGATACATACATACATATACATAAACATTAGCATGAACAATCATGATCTTGTCAAACAATGATATGCATACATACAAATACATACATATAAACATCAACCTAAAATAATAATGATCTAGTCAATCAACGACATATGTACATATAATCATTAGCATAAAATAATCATGATCCATGATGACCCTGCCAGATAACAAGATAAATACATATAAACATTAGCATAAAACAATCATGATCGCAACATAATTACTAGATCTCAAGGTCAAGGTTAAGAGAAATTTCTTTATTCATGCACACCATGCAAAACATTGAGAACAATCATTCACATCATAACCAAGGCATCTGACGCCTCAAATCCATTTACTTCACCTTTCCTTATTACTTTTCTCATAATTTTCCTATCATCATCCATTTACCTCAATGGACCTAACTAATCCAACTAGTTGTCATACTCTTTCCTTCAGTTTCCCTCATACATGCACGAACTTCATCTGAGTCTTTCATTACCTGTTGGGTTTCATTCAGCTCTCCCTGAGCTCCATTAACTTTCCTCTTTCCCAACCAATTCCCAATACTCAAAACATAAAAGGAAAGCACAAGAAATAAACAAGAAGAAGGCCATGAAATCCAATAACAACACGACACCACAAACAAAGAGGGATGATCATGCACTAGACATAACAAAACTCCAAATCAAGCGCAAGAAAATCACAAAAGACCAAAAGAATAAGACTAACAACAGACACCATGACTCAACCTGAGCCTTCTTCAAGATTCCATGGCAGTCTCTTTTCCATGCAATCCCCTACATCATATTACCATGAACACATAATTGTGAGTGCATAAATAAACATAACATATTAGTTACCTTACCTTGTTGTTCCAAGCACATCACCTTATAATTGAACACGTCCATGCCATCTCTCAAGGGCTCCAATTTCCTTGACAAATCCATCCATGACTGGAAACTAGCTGATATACCTATCAAATACATGTTCATGACTATAGCACATATTCACATAATGTCAGACAAAATCAAGGCTAAAAAAACTTCTTATATGTAAAGTACTCGTTCATTTGGAATTAGGGTTTCCAAACATAGCCAAAGGAATTCTTGCCCAATTCATTTTTACTTTGTTGGAATTGAGGCTTACTATGTGTTTCCACATCACCCAACTATTAGCTATATAAACACATCAACTATTACCTCGACATGCTAATACCAAGCATGTTTCCTACAACTCTTCACATAGGTCAACCACACGTTCCAATTATCAAGACAAGCATATATATAAATTTGAAATCAACCTTTACCAAGACTAACAAGCATGTCATAATCTATAGTCAATGCATAGTCATTAGACATAATGCTACCACTATCACCTACTACACTTAAGTACATATCAACTCTCTGAACACATATGTATTAGTACAATTAACTTAAAACAAGATCATTGGAACACATACTCATATTATGCAATTCATCAAATATTCAACCAACTTGGAAACATACAATGTTAAATAAATCAACTAGATGACATAATAGACACCAAACACTCAAACACCAAATAGACGTCATAATCAAACAGTCAAGTACAAAGTAGACGACATGAGAAAGTTCATACCTTAATGTATCTCACAGGAGGTAATATTTTCTGCATAATCAATCCAGATTAGCATGATATAACTTCACAACATATCAACTCAACCACAAATAAGGTTATGATATCTAGAATAGTCACTAGCTAACATGTCCACGTTATAATCTCATAAGCATTTATCATTCATACATAATTATCAAATCTACACAGTCAGTCTAGATTAGTATGACATAATATCACAACATATTAACCCATACTTGAATGTCATAACCCTAACCATTCACATAGACCAATCCAACTTAGTATGATACATATAACATCAAGATCTTAAAGTAATAACCCTGACCATGAAGTTACTGGCATACAACAACAACAACAAGTTATATATCTTGCTCATCAACAACATATAACCTAATCATCAAGCTAAATATCATATAACAACAACAAAGTAACCTATAACATATTCATCAATAACATAATCATCAATTATCTAACATAAAACAACAATAGAAATGCATACAACCACAGGTTATTATCATTAATGACTATATGACACATATGTATATGACTACACTAATCAACTAGCATATATTATGTATGTAACCATAACATCAATAGACATGTATATAAACCTAATGTATATAACCCTAATGCATATAACAATACATTAACTAACATACCTACATGACTAACATAAAAACATGTATGGATACATGTCCTTGCCTCGAGGTCCAATGTTGCAACTTGACCTTTATATTCTACATCTCATGCTCTATCTCATGTACTTATATGAGAATTGCTAAGAACCATTTTTTCCTCATGTCATTTGTTGCATTATCATCTATTAGGTCATAGATACATTGTCCATTCATTTACAAGTAAAAACATTATGAGATCCATACATAGTTGTTCTTATAAAACATATACATAACCTACATAGTAACAACAGAAAAAACAAAAATACATCAACCATAGAAACTACATATAAACCAGTACATTTACACACGAAAACCAAAGGGATGAATTTCTCATTAATGAATGTAGAAACCAACTATGGATGGGACTACCATGTTCCACCCGACCATAGATTGGTTTAGTCAAATCTCTCTTCAGCCAATCACCCCCATGCCATATTCCAAGCATAAATATGGGACTCATAACCAACCAAAAATAACCAAACAAGCATGGATGCTACCGGAGTTCTCCACCTACACCATGAGGAATTTGAGTGCCTCCTAGTCTCTTAGGCTTTACCATAATCCACAATCCAATCCAGGGATCACTAGGCCCTACACCGAGACCCACTCTCCAGGATTTACCATACATCCCATCCTGGGACCCCTAGGCCCAACAAAGAGAAATCCACCTCTTGGCTTTACCGTATATCCCACCATTCACTGGGAAGGATTCCTAGGCCCACCAAGGCACACAATCCTAGCTTTAATGTAACCCACAGTTTGGCTCAGGGGTTACTAGGCTAGTGGCTTTATCATAATCCACATTCTGGTTCAAGGACCACTATGCCATATGTTTTTCATTTAGGAGATCCACCCCACTAAGCTTCGAGTCCATCCGGCAATCCAGCTTAATCGAATTATGAGAATCCATCTCATCAAGGCTATTCGGAAATGGCAAGGCTAGGCTGAAAACATTTTCACACTTGGAAAAACCCATGCCATGCTACAAAAGAACCACATGTAATACCATGCATTCCAAATCTAGCAAGGAAATCACATATACAAATCAATACCTACAAAGAATCATGATGTAGCTACTTGATCCTAATCTTCCTTGCTTGATTTTTCCTTCCTCTTTTCTTCTCTGCCTTTCTTGATTGAATTCCAAAGTGCTCCAAGAAAACTCTAAGTGTCTAAGAGTGAGAGAGAGAGAATAATGAGAGAGCTCCAAAACTTAACTGACCAAACTTGCCAACTGATCCTTAGAAGCCTTTTTATCAATGAGGCCTCTATTTTCTTCATTTTCCATTATTTTCCTTCAATTTCCTCCTCACATGGAACATGTGACCTTTCACCTTCCTTTTCTCCTAATTTCCATTGTTTTCATAAATAAATGTACCAAAATGCCATTTTTCCTTTCCAAAGCCTTTTCCATTGCCTTTTCCATTTTCCTTTAGCCACAATAACCAAAATGAACACCCACTAGGATGTTTTTCCCACCATTTAGCTTGGAATATGTGTCCCATCAACCGCAGTCTTATATTTTTTTACATGGATTTTTAACCAAGGCTGTTACAAACTCAACCAACAGCTTTTACCAAGCTCCAAAGTGTTTGTCCAACCAAGGCTCCAGGACTAATAACTCAACCCAAGCTAAAGAAACATGAGAACCAACCAAAATAAAATAATGAAAATAAACCCACAATCTCCATGGCTATCCAAGAAATGGCAAGGCTAGGAAATCCACTGTCAATCTCGGCATCCTCCATGCCAATGACGAATCACAACCAGAAAACAAATGCATATGCCATGCATGCCGAAACTAGTGAGTAAAACATACATACAACTCGGTACTTGCAAGAAAATCTCATTGTAGTTGTTGATCTCGATGTCCTCTTGCACTTTCTTGCTCTTCCTTTGCCTTCTTGCTCCAAAAATCCAAGTATGCCTCACCCTCCAAGAGTGCTCCAAGAAAACTCTAAGTATCCAAGAGTATGAGAGAGAGAGAGAATAATGAGAGATCTCAAAAACTGAACTGACAAAAGGTTACACTGACCAAGCCTACCCACTAATCCTCAGAAGCCTTTTTATCAATGAGGCCTCTATTTTCTTCAATTTCCATTAAAAAAAAAAATCATTTTCCTCCTCACATGCAACCTGTGACCTTTCACCTCCCTTTCTTCTAATTTTTCATAAATAATTGTGCCAAAATTCCTTTTGTCTTTTTAATGCCTTTTCCTTTGCCTTTGCCAATTTCCTTAGCCATGATAAACCAAATGAACACCCACTAGGATGTTTTACCCACCATTCAGCTTGGAATACATGTCCCATCACCGTGGCCTTATATTTTTTTGACATGAATTTTTAACTAAGTTTGGTACAAATTCCACCTCATGGTTGGACATCACAACACCATCATCAGATTGGTCTTTGTCCAAGCCTTCCAAGGCTCCAGAGCATTTGTTCCAACCTGACTTCTACGCTAGTAACTACACCGATGGATGTTGTCGGGATCTAGAGCATTTGTCTAACCAAGGCTCTAGGATTAATAACTCAACCCATAGCTTATACAGGGCTCCTTTGTCTAGCCAAGGCTCCAGGACTAGTAACTCAACCCACAGCATATACAGTGCTCCTTTGTCCAACCAAGGCTCCAAGACTAGTAACTCAACCCACCAAGTGCTCCAAAGCATTTTTCCAACCAAGGCTCTAGGACTAATAACTCAACCCAAGTTGTTATAGGGCTCCAGAGCATTTTTCCAACCAAGGCTCCAGGACTAATAACTCAACCCAAGTCGTTATAGGGCTTCAAGGTCATTTGTGCAACCAAGGCTCCAGGAACTAATAACTCAACCCAAGCTAAAGGAATCATGAGAACCAACCAGAAAAACAAATAAATAAACCCACAACACCATGGAAATCTAGGAAATAGCAAGGCTAGGAAAATCCATTGTCAATCCAGGCAATCCTCCATGCGAATGACAGATCATAACCAAGAAACCACATGCATGTGTCATGCATGTCGAAACTAGTGAGGAAAACATACATGCAACTCGGTACTTGCAAGCAAAAACTGGTGTAGTTTTTGATCTCGATGTCCACTTGCACTTTCCTGCTCTTCCTTTGCCTTCTTTCTCCAAAACTCCAAGTATGCCACACTCTCCAAGAGCTCTCAGAGAAAACCCTAAGTGTCTAGGACTATGAGAGAGAGAATAGAGAGAGAGCTCCAAAACCGAACTAACCAAGCTTTCCCATTGATCCTCATAAGCCTTTTTATCAATGAGGCCTCTATTTTTCTCATTTTCCATTATTTTCCTTCATTTTCCTCCTCACATGCAACTTGTGACCTTTAACTATTTCCTTTTCCAATTCCTTAGCCATAATAAATTGAGTGAACAGCCACTATGATGTTTTTCTTACCATTCAACTTGGAATACATGTCCCATGACCATGGTCTTATATATTTTTACATGGATTTTTAACTAGAGTTGTTACAGCCTCACATAACCATCATTATATTTAAACATGAATTTAGGGTATTTTGTTCTAAGAAATGATTAATTCATTCATAAGTTTTCTCAAAGCAACTACAAGATTCCTCGGAAACCCTTATCATATTTTTTTTTGAATAACATGATGTTACTTAAGAAGTAAAATGATTTATTGTCAATCTATAACCATATCTCATTTGGTTTCCTTTTTATTCATAACAACTATTTTAATCAATTACAACATTTTGGCATGAAGCACAAGGCAGAGTCGTTATGCATATATATTTCTTCTTTAGAGTAATAAAATGACCCAACCCCAAACTTATACAACATTTACCATATTACCTATTTGAATCTGACGAGTAAAAACAATAATTTTACTTTAACTTGTGACTATAACTTGTAAAATATTTTTCTTTTACCCATACGTTTTATAGCTTGACGTAATAAAACCATATAATGTCCAATGTTTTAGCTATTATTTGAATAACATTTCTTAACTCAAGATCCCAATAATATTTCATGACTACAAACTTCAATATAAGTAAATATTCACTGTGACAAAATTATTATGAGCTCAATGGCCAGAGTGAAGGCCAATACAACAATACTCATAAGCATGTAGCCATTACAACAATATTTCTCATCATCATGTCACTCACAGAGAATTGAACTTAGGTAGGGGAGATAACAACCATTTTGCCCAACCACCAGAGATAACCCCAACTTACACACACACACACACATATATTACAGTTAGCCATTCATAGCAATATTTCAATTTTACATTCAACCAAATAGAGTATATAAAGCTCAAATGAAAAATAAAGAACGAAAAGTGATAATATGGAGGAGTGAAAACTAAAAATGAGTTAAACCTCACATAATAGTTCATTTATTATGAATTATTTAATGGATTGTCATAGCCACATTTTTAGAATATGAGTAGATTTACTAGGAATATAAACTGATAACATATGGCTTAATTTTACAAAGCAAATAATTGTATTTTCTCAGTTAAAATAGGGAAAATGAGAGACATACATAGCAACCATCTAAATCAGGGCCATGCCATAACATTTATTAACAAAATTAAGCTATTGTAATGCTTTTAAACCACACAAGGTACTCAATTCATCCAAAGTTGTCCCTTGTGCCAATTATGAGCTGAAATCCCACTAGAATTTGTTGCGCAACTAACCAAATCCATTCTTGACTAAAAATATCAATTTAGAACCAAAGCCAACATTGAAAACTTTTGAATGACCAAATGACTATGTAGATCTCAACCCTAACGAATTCCCATAGTAGTGAGCTATGGATTCAACAACTTTAATTCCCACCTTCTTTTCACAATTAATGCATGCCTTCAATGACTATCCCAATATCAAAATACAACATTGTCAACATTATCATAAATGACCACATTCAAATAATATGGCATATATAATATTTACAATGCCATTAATTACTATACAACTCATTAATGCCATCGAAAAATGTAAATCTACAACTCACCATTTATCACAGTGCCCAAAAATAACTTATCCTATAACAAAACCCTATAACCATTATGCAATGTGCCTTGAAAACATAACCTTTCCATAAGGTAATGTATGATATTATGATATGACTTGAATAATATGACTGATGATATGATGTTTTTGAAATATAATTGGAGGTGTGTGCGATAATATTTTTAGTATATAAACTTTCTTATCACCATCCAAATGTAATCACAATCTATCTCTATGGTATTTTGATCTTTAAACTTCCATGGATATGCCACTGGACAGATCATCACAATAGATTTGATAAAATTATACTTGAAAATATAAAATCTACATCACGAGAGTTTATTTCTCTTCAGATTTTTGGATTTGTAAATTATTGTTTATTGTATATGTATGTAATAATACTAATGTATAACATACACAACAACAAAATGAAACTCATAAACCATGATGGACACAAGATATAACCTGGGAAACCCTTTTGAGAGAAAACCCAACTAGAAGGTGAGGTTACTCTGCTCTTTTTCTCTAAATAGAAAATGGTTGAGTACAAAGAAGTAAGGCTTGTGAACCATGGGTTACTATAGTGCACAAATTCTCGATATGTGATCACTCCCTAACCCTCTTGGCTATTTTTCTCATCTATGAAACAAATGCACTCGAAAAAAATGGAACCCCTGTTCCTCCTAGTGGCCTGGTTATAACATAACCTGATAGCCTACTATTGGTTAGGTTTGACTCCCTAAACTCTTAATTAGAGTTACAATATGGACTCTTCTAGAGACTTCTTCATCTGATCACATGGATAGCCCATTTTTCTTAATTAATGGGAGTTTACATGGCATCCTATTGAATTACGGTGGTCAAAATAGGAAAGTTAACTTCTAAGTGGCATAACCTTTTCATGTAGATTCCAATTGATGTGATTCTTATGTTGTTGGAAAGTATATGTGTGTGGAATAGGAGAAAATTTTTCTACCTAAAGAAGAAATGTTTACCCCCAAAAATTCCATTTGATGACTTAAAGTCCTCCCAAACGGCTTCATACCCCAATTTGCCAAATTATGTCCCACTAGTAAAAATGGTCCTCTAAGCTCATTCCTCCACTTTTTCCACTCTAAAAGCATCGAGGTGGATGAAAAACAATATAATGGTCCAATCTAGCACATGCCTCCCCATTTTTAGAGGCTTTTGGTCACCAAAAGCTTCTATTGAATGAGGTAAGGAAATTTTTCCTCCACCTTCTCTCGAGTGTACCATTTAGCCTTCCCTGGAAGTTGTCCTTTCAACCCAATCTACCAAGGTCATGTTACTTTTGCCTTTTAATTCTAGACCTCTTCTATAAAATTGTATTCTTTGTCAACTCTTCTTGAGTATTTGGTGCCAAATCCTCTACAAATGGTGGGGCATGTTCCTCTCCTTGGTCTAGTATGGAAGGCTCGTAGAGTTTGATATTATCTACATTCACAATTGAGTAAATGTGCATTTATGGGGGTAGATTGATTCTATAGGCATTATCGCCCACATTTTCTAGTATCTCAAAGGAACCATACTACAAAGCCTTAATTTTCTTAACAGGAGCTTGTAGCCTCTCCTTGTTCCATTATAACCATACTTTGTCTCCCACCTTGAATGACTTCTTTGTTCTATGTTGATCATGCTTGACCTTGTATTTTTCTTGTGACTTCTACAGTTTCTCCTATACCTATGTATGGATTTGCCTTATCTTTTCTACAATTTTTTCTACCCTCAATGCATCCCTTACAAGATCCTCCCTCACTCCTCCTTACTACCCATATGCAATATCTAAAGGTGATGGTAGAAAATACCCGAAAGAATTTTCAAATGGGGAATTATTAGTAGAAGTGTGGATTTCTCTATTATAAGAGTGTTGTATATATACTATATTTTCATCCCAGGACTTTGGATGCTTTTGATTCTAACCCCTCAAAAGTTGCACCAAAGTCCTGCTGACGTTTTTCGTCTACCCATCTATTTGTAGATGGATTGATTTAGACCTCTTCAAATTCATGTCCATTGTCTCCCATATTGTAGTCCAAAATTCACTGAGAAATCTTGAATCCCTGTCTGAAACAATGCTCCTTGGTATCCCAAAGTGAACCCAAAGCTATCCAAAGAACAAGTTTGTTACCTCCCACCTAATGATGGTCTTTTTACATGGCATTAGAACACACATCTTGTTGAACTTGTCAAACAGGTAGTCATGTTTGTTCCTACTTGTTGGTAAAACTCTCACAAAGTCCATGGAAATGTTTCCCATGGATGAGTGGCTACAAATAAGGGATGATATAGACATTATTTTATGTTACTAGGCTTGTTGATACAACAAAACATGCATCCTCTTATGAACCTTGCTATCTATTCTTGCATATTAAGCCCATATACATACCTCTTCAAGTTGGTCATTCTCTTCCCCACACCAAAGTGCCCTGCAACCTTGGAGGTGTGAGCCTCTTTAATCAGTTGCAATCACTCACCTTTAAGAACACATAACTTATCCAACATATAGAGTAACCCATCTTAGAGAAGCTAGTAAATTGCGTTGTCACCATCATGCATGTCTTTGGATCTCTAGCTACTAAAACACCTCCTAGATGTTGGAAATAATACTGAGAGGGGGGGTGAATCAGTATTATCAAATTCTTTTCAATATACCTTCAAGATTTATACTTTAAATTATTCTTCAGATATTGATCATTAGTTTGTATGTCAGTACCATATAATAATGAACAAGAACAAGAAAGACATTTAATCACACCAAGGAACATCAGATATAAGGTGGAAACCCAATGTGGGTGAAAACCACCTGCTGCAATAAATCTCTATCTTCTTTCAATTAGAAACTTCTTTTACAATGATTTTGTACTGGTGCAGTCCTTTACCAGTATGCAGGCTACAACCTGCAGAGAGCTACAACCCTCTCTCGTTTTCCAGTCTCTCCTGGAAGGGAGCAACAACCCTCTTTGCTCTTTTTACTTCTTTAAGGACCACGTTTCATGAATTTTCAAACTGGATCCATGGATATCAAATAATCAACAAGTACATATGAATCAACCAAACTCCTTATACAATCAACCAATGAATCGCCCAATTTCTCAAAATGTTGTAAACAGAAGGGCAATACCAGTAAAATAAACCCAGAACTCTACAGCAAATAGACAAAAGGCAGCCAACAAATACTTCAAGGAAAAGTCCGCAACTTGACCAATATAAACCTGCTTATATCCGCAGCTCTTCTGTGTCTAAACTGCGCATATCCGCACCTGATATTTCTTGTGCTCTGCGTACTTCTACTCAGATCCGCACCTGCACTGTCTGTCTAACAGCGTACCTCTGCACTGTTTCTTTCTTCTGTGTTGCATACCTCGCACTGCGCCTTCCACTTCTCTACGTACCCCACGCACTGCACCTTCTTCTTCGTTGTGTACCCCGCACTGCGCCTTCTTCTGCACTGCGTACCCCCGCACTGCGCTTTCTCCTGCGATGTGTACCCCCACACTCACGCCGTGGATCACCTGCGAACTTTTGATTAGGGCCAAATTAATAGTCCTCCAATTTGCCACAGTCAGTCAAATCCACAGATCTGTTCATACACCCGAGAGATCACGACTTATCAATAGATTCGCCTTCAGTTTTCTCCTTGATTTAGATCTAGCGTTTAAAACCAATCACCCAAAATTTTAGATCTTAAGATATTCAAATTTCACAAAAAAAAATGTGTAGCCAAGAGATCTCCTTTCCTTTTTATAGGCAAGCCTTTACTCAAACCATGGTCCAAAACCATAGGTATTCAATACTAGGAACCCAATACCTTGGATCAACATTTTTAGATGCAAAACCACGGACCAAAACCATAGGATCAAATATGTCGGGCTAAATACCATGGACCATTCATAAAGATTCCCACGTGCACGTGCTTTTCTGCATTGGAGTGAGTGAAACTGGGGTCTGCACCTTCTGAACGGAGCACCTGCGTGTATGTCCGCTCTTCTTGGTCGGCGTACCTGCAGGTCCATGGATTCTCTTAGGATCACCTGCGGGTATCTCATTTTCCATGATTTTGAGTGCCTGAACTGAGATCTGCCACATAAGTGAGTTGCCATCAAGTACAACACTTGTACCATAGAGCCAAACCAGAATCATAATGCCAACACTAGAAGTCCTCATCTGCTGAATATGCCTCTTTATATGCATCATGATGTTGGAAATACTAACAGGGAGGGTAAATCAATATTTCTGTTAATTTTTGCAATTGGTTGGGTTCCCTTTAAACATTTATAGCATTAAAACAAAACATGAAACATCATCACATCATATGATCAGTACACGGGAGATTTCACTCAATAAAGCTTTGTTATGTATGGTTACATACAAGTTTACTAGTTAAACTAGATGGAAGTACAAAACTCCCAAAGGTTTTACTGGAAAGGGCTGGAAGGAAACTAATTATCCTTAAGGCCTAAAGAGTTCTACAAATCTAATATGAAGGGATCTTCCCCTTGTACAATACAACTTCCCTGCTCTACACTTCAAATTTTGCTACCTCAACACTCTACTTACCCTACAACACTTTGTTGCACTATATAAGATTTGTTGTGTGTGTGTGTGTGTATATATATATATATATATATAGGCTCTCATAACAAGTATAATGTCCTACTTACAAATGAGATCAAAACAAATTTCAACTAATGATGTCAAGCTACTGAAGAACAATGAAACCCAACTTCAAACCAAACTCAACCTATTGAAAGATGTACAATATTAACCAACATACCTTAGCTTCTCTTTTGTTGAAGAATCACTATAAAATCTTCCTTTACAAATACTTTTCCTTCATGAACTTTGTTATTATCTTATGCTTCACACTACTGTAAAGACATATGACAATGACACCCTTACTATTGCAACTTCGGCTACTATTGAATGATGTTGAACAATAGCTCCATAATGATACTTAAGATGATGATAAAACTATGAATTTTAATGCTGCAATATGAAAAAATGAGACTACTACCAATGAAACCCTTATTATTGCAACAAATTATTGTTAACAATAAAAACCTTATTACAAACCAAACTACTTAACTCAAATCCAAATCTCAGTGGAAATAATGGTTTGTTCTTAAACCATCAACCCGTTTGAGTAGTTTATGCAAACCCTAGCACTACTTAATTTGCAAAAACATTTGCCCAAAGGATAAGAGCTCTACCAGGTGCATTGCCACAGTGGCTCTTATCATGTTACAACAACTTCAAATGCAAGCCTCTACTCAGAAACTTATGATGTATTCACTAGAACCTCAAACCTTAAGTGTTGATACTTTCAAACCCTGGAAAATTCACTTGTATTCTTAACATGTGCATCATCAACAACTTGTAATACAATCCATGCAACCAACAAATCCTCAATGCTCATCAAAACACAAACCAATGCATATGAAATACAGACCTTGGCACATTAGTCAGTTCTACAATACAAATTATGTTCACTAACCAAAGAAACTTTCCTCTTTTCAAACCCTTAGCATCAAATATTTTTCAATAGTAGCATACTTCGTGCTCTTAGGCACTTAGTCATACTTTCATATTAAATGGATTCACTAAAACATTCAAACTCATTTACCAACACTAACAATATCGGTAACCAAAATCCATGACCTTAATCTACAAACACTAGCAATGATGCATACAAAACCTTTATCATACAGTCACATCAAGTCATTCTAAGTCATAACCAATCAATGCACTATGTGCTTTCCACAGCACTAGTCACAAGGTGTGCATACAACTTATAAAGTAGCCAACACTTTGTTACAGCAAGGACTTGCATCTTCAATTATTCTTTGTAACATGCACATCTTTTGCATATATACAAACTCATCATAACACACTAGTTTCTCTTCTCTTTGTCTCAACGTGTTGGAACATTGTATTGTGTATTACACGGTAGAGCCTTCGTCACTTTAATTACACAATCTAGAATATATATGAAGATGCACAACTATTCCTATGCACAGTGCACGTAGATTCCAATGATCTCTTAATACTCTACTTCCTTTTCGAAATCTCAATCGTGGTGGACTCAGTTAATGCGTAACTATGGATTCGCCCAATCCTGTGGTTCAGTTATACCTTGTGATACATGGATCAATTATATATATTGTCATCTCGCTCAACTACAAAGGGCTACACGAATTGTGTTTAGAATTTTATTCCTTCACTTAAAAATAGAGAATACCATTCTCAGTTAGGGCATCATCATGAATATTGTATCAATGAAGTCGAAATGAAATAAGAGAGTGCCTTTTAAATAGAAAGAAGGCACATATACCTCATGATGCTTCAGATTCGTAGGGCAAAACAATTACAAATAGTGCATATGCAATACATGGAGACATAAAATAAGGTTGATTTTGATGTTGGTCACAACTCGCCTTTTATTTGATTCATGGAAGAGAATATGTGTGTGTGTACTATCAAAAAATCGGCACTTACAAGTATGGCTTCAAAAATTATCCTTGATATTGTAATGAAGATTGAATACTAGTAAGAGATTATGAGATTCGTGTTTCAATACCATAGACCTTTGTCTTTAAGAAGTAGCTTCCCACAGAATATCACAATTCTAGGCACAAATAAATGAGAACGATTGCAGGACATGGGCTTGGCTGCAAAAGGTAAGGAACATAAGAATACTTGTGTCGTAGTGAAATGCACCTGCAAAACACAATCAAAATATCCCAACGAATCCCAATAGTATAGCCCCATTATTGTTGATCTAAGACTTTTGTGACCCATAATGTAGAAATAATTCTTTTGGATTAATCACATCGTTAGGATTTGGTCAACATTTTGAACCAACTAATGTGGTTCATCCTCAGGACAAGGTGAGAAATCAAACAATCTGAAGGAATAAATAGCATGGATGCATCATTGCCTAGAGTTAATTGTTGGTAAATTCGTTAATGAGGAGGTTAAAATATTATTTAAGAAAAAGTGGTAAGGGGTTATCTGTTTAATTATTCAATATTTAGTTAGAAACTAGTTGTTATGTGATAATTAATTATTTAATTCTGATATTATAAAATAATAATTTAATGATATAAATTTCTATAATATTATATTATAGTATTATTTGACTTATTAAATAGAATATAATCTGGACTTATTTGACAAAATTCTAACGATTAATTCGGAAGCCCCAATAGTGTCAAGACAAAAACCCTAAACCCTTTTGCAATTTTGACCTTTTTGGATACCCTAGCTGCAGATATATTTCCTAGAATAGATCCAAAAAAAACTTCATTGATACACTAAAGGGCTAGAAATGCCTCCTTTATATAGGAACCAAGGTTCCTTCTAGAGAGGCAATCGACCTGCCTTTTGGGGGGGGGGGGAAATTAAATTTTGAAGATTCAAAATTTGGAGCCAAACCCCTAATTTAATATGAGGTTGACTTGCACCTTTGACATAATTTGAATTTTGAAATATTAATAAAGTTCCTTTTGACATCAATAAATTTACCTTTTTATTAAGATATCCTTCTTTGTGCATCATCTAACCAATAATTTGACGCCACATCCTCACCCTTTGGGGTCTTCAATCACAATAAGACATCCTTCTTTGCCACATCATCTAACCAATAATGTGATGCTACACCATCACTTGTTTGGGGATTTTGACCACAAGTTGGGGCTTTGGACTTCCGAAGGGCATATCTTGAAAATTGTGAGGGATCTCATGATGTGCCATATCCCATCAGAATCAACATGACGAGAAGAATCCAGTGATGATTCTCTCCAATGCAAATTCATTGATATACATCTTCAAAATTGCTCAAAAAGTGTGGGGTATGATCATCTACAAAGGGATCCAAACCATAGAGCTAGGGTTTCATCATGCATCGTCTCATCCATTCATGCCAGCATACTGAGGACACCAATGACGATATCCTACACTCGCTACATCAATGGAAACGTACTCAACACATGGGTGAATGGCTCCATGTGCATCAGAGTTCCCAAAGCTATGATCTTTGATATGGATGGGCTTGAAAGCATGTTGGCCAAATTATTTATGTTTCCCTTCTTATAATTGATCTCTAAATGAAAATATTGTAGAAACCCCATCCACTTGTAATGTTTGGTCTGTTTTAGCTTACTATGGGCATGTAAACTGTAGTGGTTAATGATCTATGTGAATTATTGTCTCCTTTCTTGTCAGATAATGTTTCCACTTCTTCACAACTTGTACCATGGCATAGATATCCTTGTTGTAGGTAGGGTAGTTAAGAATTGCCCCATGAATACTTTGGAATGGTAGCATAGAGGCCTTCCTCCCTGCATCAAGTTCTCTCCCATAGCAAACCCACTAGAATCTATCTCCACTTTGAAGGGTTGTTGCAAATTTGGTAATGCCAGAATTGGTGCTTGATTGATCTTCTTCTTTAGCTCCTCAAAGTCCCTTTGCCAACCCTTTCCCCATTGGAAAATCTTTCCACTTGTTGTTTTGGTGTAGAGTGGTGTTGCTATGGCTGAAAATGAGGCTATGAATTTCCTCAAGTATTATGCCACCCCAATGGAACTCTTAACCTCGAAAACATTAGCAGGCACCTGCCATTTCATGATGGCCTCCATCTTGGTAGGATGTATCTTTAGCTCCCCTCCACTTATCATAAACCCTAGATATACCAAAGACTACTATGCAAACTCACACTTCTTGAGATGTGTTAGCAATTGGTGCTTCTTTAATGTTTCCAACACCTACGTCAAATTAATGTAAGATGTGTTACTCCCATGTGGAACTATATACCAGTATATCATCTAGATAGATAATAACACATGAATATATAAAAGGGCATAATATATCGTTCATTAACCTCATAAATCTAGAAGGTGCACTACATAGGTTGAATAACATGACTAAATACTAATATAAACTTTGGTTGGTTTTGAATCTTCTAGGCATCTTCTTCTCTAGCTCGAACTTGGTGATATCTAGTCTTTAAGTCCAACTTGGTGAAGTATTAAATTCGCTGCAACTGATCCAACAAACCATCTATTATAGGAAGGTTGTACTTGTTCTTGTGCATAAATTTTGTTCAATGCACTATAATCTATACACATTCGCCAAGTATTATCCTTCTTTGACACAATGATGATAGGTGACCTACACGATGATGTAATAAGTTGAATGACACCTTGTTCAAGTAGCTACTACAATTGTTTCTTCCCCTCACTTGCTTTTATAATAAACTTCCTGCATAACCCAATGTTTGACAATGGGAGTCTGATAATGGCTATATCTCGTGCTCCACATCCCTCTTAGATAGTAGCCCTTTTAGATCCCAGAACACATCCATGTATGCTTATAGAAACTATTCCAGTCATTGTTTTTTTTTATTACTACACCCCTATAAGGATGCATTTTCTCTCATTGACTCTTCTATAGACTTATTTTCTCTTAAAAATAGTAAAAAATACTTCTTGCTAGAACTGATCAGTGTCTTAGCTTGGTTGAAACTTAACAACAAAAATTTTGACTTGACTTTGTGTTCATTGATGGTGGATGATTTTCCATCATTGATGAGCTAGTATTGGTTGAATATCTACATGAAGATTTCATGTAGATGGAGGGACTTCTAAACACCACTCCACATACATAAAGGGGAACTACATCTATTGATACTTTGTCAATCAAATCAACATTGATAGAAAATCTAAGTTTGCATTGTTTTGTTACCTTTATCTATGCATCATTGTTTACCCATCCCAATTCATATGGCCTTGGATGATCACAAACTTCCAATCCCAATTTGTTGACCAACTCTATTTCAATGAGATTTTCCTGCAATCCCGAGTCAAATAAAGCATTAATCTTTGTTTATGTATCTTATATGGAAGAGATTGATATTTTTATTCTCTTCTTTTTGTTGAAGGCTACTTAGATTCACCCCCCTTTGCACTAATGTATAGAGGATATTCTCATCCACATCTAAGTTGCTTTCAACTTGGTTACTTAAATCATTGGACATGAGATTCTTCTTCTTATTATCTTTATTTTTGTTCTTTGGGTTAAGCTCTAGATGCAAATTCCAACACTTCTCCTCTGTATGACCATCAATGTTACAGTGGTTGTAGTGGTTCTTGGGATCTTTGCACTAGGGTTTCGTGGATGTTGTCTTTTTATCTTTTCCCCCTTCCCACTTCTTCTTCCCCTCCTTAGAAGCATCTTCATGATCCTTCTACTTCAATCCACTTGATTTACCTTTCTTCGAGCATATGTTCTAAGGGTATTATGCATGCATTCATGTATACGAGCTTCTTCCACTTATCTAGGCTTAAACGACATCAATTACTTTTGCAAATGGATGTGTAGACCCTCTAGCTACTTGAGGAGTACATATAGGTTCTTTGGGGATATACCTAGGATTATGGAAATCTTTCTAAATTATGTGGTGTACTCGTGTACACTTTGTCTCTATTTATGCCCAAAGTAGTGCCATTGAATCCATAGATCCTCTACATACCCAATAGAGTAAAATTGTAATTTTATGAGGGTTTTAAACTCCTCCAACTTAGTCGCTATAGGATCTCCCTCCAACCTCAAGGTCTCTATGTGGATTCTCCACCGAGTCAAGGCATCACCCTCCAATTTCTATCATGCAAATGAAATCTTTTGTGCTTATCCTATACGATGAGCACTGAAATAAACTACTAATTACTACAATCACTGGTTTAGCTTGAGGGCATCAATCTCACCTTAGTATGACTTTATATCAACCTTCACCTCTATTTTGATGATGGATTATGAATGGTTCAAGGCACTCGAACTAGGTTGATCTTTCTCGGGTCCTTTCTTTGGCTCGTTATTTGATTGTTCTTAACCTCCCGATCTCCCCTCTGATCAGACTTTTGTGTTAGAACCCCCTCTTCTCTGAATAACATGATTTTCTTGGTCAAGACCACCATTAGGATATTCATGTTACAGTTTATATTTGTAGCTTTTGCTTCCAATCATGAAAACTTATGGTCTGCGGGATCATGAAGATTATTCATAGATTCATCATCAATAATTGGGATTTTATGACTTTTGGCTTATTTGATCTATATCCCCTTCAAATCTCCATAATATACCCAAAGAAACATGTTTCCCACCACCAATGGGTAACCCCATAGGAGAATTTTTCTCCTAAATTTGTCTTCATCCGATAGCCAATACTTGTTGACAACCACCATTGCAGCCAATATGTTGTGCCAGTAGATCTCTACACATTGAGCCAATCAGTCATATGTTCCCTTGCCCATTTTTCAAGAGTGTATGTTTAAAGGTGGGTGATCCAATCCTAAAGGTATGTATTTCATTATGAAATTGGGTGCTTATGCTTGTTTTTACTTAGGAACACTTGGGTATGGGTTATTTGGTGACTTGGAAGAAGGAAGGGTTTTGATTGTAGTATTATTCCCTTACCTTAAATGGGGGGTTAATCCTCATCCCTAGTCCCATGGGATCTCCCCTGTCTTCAAGATGGGCACTACTTGGGAAACCTCGAATGCGGTAGCGCGGTCCAGTTTTCTTATTTCATATTTTTCACTCCCCTCCACATATTAAATGCCCTATTTCATCATCTTCCCTCTCTAGGTCCACATTACCACTGGGTCAACAAGGCTCTGGTACTCCCCCTCCCCTTGCCCACATGTATGGTTCGAGCATGGAATGTTGCCCCAAAGGTTGATGCAACTAAAAAAAAGGATAAAAGCATATCATGGCCAAATAAAAAAGGAAATAATACCACAAAATGAAAAATATGGTCGGGACAGTAAAAGATTAGCACGTGGGAAAAAGCTAAACGAGCTCTACCCCTTACCATATGGCCATCACCTTGGTTCCTAGGGCCCCATGAGCCCCCCCCCCCCCCATCATTAAGGAACCCATGCATGATCCAACACCTTGTGGGATATGAAATGCCCCACCTAAAGGGGGTAATCACTGCTTATATCATACATAACATGCTCTCATCCCCTAGGGCCTCAAGCAGTATAATAAAAGAAAAATCAAGGGAAGGTGAAGGGAAAGTAAAGAAGGGTGGAAAAACAAAGGTCGAGGTAACTCATGTACCAAGATATCTACCTCCTACATCTATACACCCAAATATGTGGACATCCATCATCATTACGACCCTTGATCCCATGGCATTTGGCCTTGATACCCTTGTTTCCCTATCCACCTCATCATTATTCACATGACCCCTATCACTTGAAGGATGTACCTTGGAAATGTATTTCCCTTTAGGGGTTGGGAATATCTAATAAGGTTTTTTATTAGCCACTCCTACCTAGGGAGGTAACACCATTACATGCTCAAAGCCCCGAACTTGGAAGTGAAACCCATTACCAAGTCTCATTTGTGCCCTAAACTAACAAGCTTGGTTCACTGAGATGCACTAAAGAATTATTGTACCCAAAGGTGAGCAGACGCATTGGATCTTATTGGTAATTGAAAGGTGGTTTCTCATGGGTTGGGCAACTAAAATAGGGCCCAAGCTCAACAAAGGATCATATTGCGGATGTGTTTAGAGCCATGGAACTCCATCATGTGATATGGCATTATCTTATCTTATGGATGCCATCAACACCTTCAACAACTTGTTCATTTCCCCACATTATATGTGAGATGATGCACTAGAACCAGTAATGCCCCCAACTCGCTTACAAACATATACAGGGTTTGGCAATGGATCTAATGCCAAGAGGAGGTTTTTCTCATCCTTTAGACATGGGAGGGAAATCACTATCTTTAGTGCCCTCATTTGGAGCAGTCTATAGGCTTATCTTTCATAAGAATACCCACAAGACTAGTACTTGTTCCCCAAAGCCACATTGGAGCACCACATGCTTATTTACATGGAGACTAAAGGTCCAACCCCTTTTCCATCATTCATGGAGCCCTCTCCCACACTATGGCACCTTGGGGACTCAACTCGACCTTCCAACAACCCTTTTACATCACGATTTAATCATTTTAGTTCA
This sequence comes from Pinus taeda, assembly GCA_000404065.3. Classification (NCBI taxonomy): domain Eukaryota; kingdom Viridiplantae; phylum Streptophyta; class Pinopsida; order Pinales; family Pinaceae; genus Pinus; species Pinus taeda. The sequence goes on from APFE030202781.1 coordinate 36,524, forward strand.
CTTATGGACGGCTTTTTCATCACTTTATGAGCTACTTGGTGGGCTTGTCACCAAGGATTTGTTATTTACACATTATTTTATAGTTGTAGGGGATATTAGGATAATTCAAATTAGGGAAAGGATCATATAAATAGATTATGACTCTCATTGGGATAGATGATCATCATCGTCACTTGAAACTCTCTTCTAACATAATTTTTCACTTCTTCTTAGATGAATTGGATGTTCTTTGATGCATTTTGATATCTTTGGGATCCAATTTCGATCCTACTTGATGCTACTTCTTTTAATGGTTGGATATATCTCTTATCATTTTGTAAGTGCTATCTTGTTGAAATTTTGTTGGAATAATGTCTAATGTGTGGAATTATTTCAACTAGCTAGATTTTTTTTGCCCTAATTTTGTTGAATATCATTCTAAAGGATTGTTTGACCGAAAATTGCACGTTACTCATTGAACGGAAAAAGATGAATGTTCCTAGTGGATGGGATTTTATTATTCTTCCATGAAAAACCATATATATTGAGTAGGTAATTATTTCAAAGTTTTTTCTAGGGCATCACTTTTTATCCTCCTTGAAGACAACTTTAGAAAATTTCAAATCATCATTGACTCCATAGCTAAGGGAAGTAGGCATCGGTCCAAGAAAAATCGGTGGTCAACCTCTTTTCCCTTCCCCTTTCTCTTCTCCAAAATTTTTTGTTTGTTCTCATAGATGGCCTAGCTAGGGAACCCTATGAAATTCCTTAGAGGGGGTATTTCTTAAATCCGTTTGGAGAATAATCTCTGTGTTGGTGTCTCCTCTAGAGGATTTCAGACTTTGGTGGAATTATCACGGTTAGTTCTTGAGAAAAATTGTGCCCTAGTTGTGTACTTGAAAGCCTATCTTGAGCATCTTGGATTAGGTGGTCTTCTTAAGGGTCATTTGAACTTAGTATTCGAAGGAATAAATCATTCTAGACCCTTTCTGTTACACTGAATTTTGTCACCTTGACTATCTGCAGTTTATGTGGCCTCATCAATAGCCACATTGTCCTCTTTGTCAAGCCCCATACCTCTGCTCTTCATGTCAAAACTTCAAAGAGAGAGAAAGTCACTTGAAAACATGTTTATATCTGGGTACGCAGGTTCTCTCTACCTTGCCTGCGTGTACGCACTCCACATACATTAGACCTGCGTAGTAATACGCTCTGTATACTAAAGCTAGGGTGCGTACCCCTGTAAAGGTCAAAAGGCGCAAGTTTCATCTTTAAAAAGTTACTTGTGGTCACTTCTAGAGCCTTCTAGAAGAGTTCTTGACGTGTATTGAGCGCCTCCAGATGGTTCATGCAACCCTATGATAGAGGAGCTTATCCCATCAAGAGAGGAGCTACCCCATCCAAAAGAGGGAGTATCCCATTGATGTTGGAACTGAATAACCTCTTCTAGAATACTATAAATACAGGCATTGGGCCAAAGGAGAAAAAGGTTGAAAGCTGAACATTCTAAAGGGTAAATGCTGCTGGAATTAGGACTTCCATTTGTTGACTTGTGAGGAGAGATCACTATCCTTCCTTGTTGCCATAGTGGGAGTGGGTGAGCTTGTCAAAGTAGAGGAATCTCTTGCTGGACCCTGGGAGGAGCTTGCACAACACCAAGGCTCAGGTTGTAATGGTTCCTTTGATTATTTAATACGAATAAGTCCATTCTTCTCAATGATT